>JAQFXU010005655.1:0-11335 GCA_034693705.1 Spatulosminthurus flaviceps | reverse complement strand
GATGTAGGAATTCCGAAAATTTGCCAACCATTGTACATAACATGGAAGTATTTTTTACAATCATCACATGTGGAGTAGCTACGTCATGAAAGAAATGACAGTTTTTTGCAGTTCCTGTAAAATTTACAAAAGTGGACTTATTCCAGTTTGATTCTAAAGTCCTCATATGTACAGCGTTTGTACTTGAGGATTTCGATTTTGACACAGGTAAGTATAGCTATTTAAATTTTAAAAAATTTAAACAGTAATAAAAAACATTTTTCATCCACAATTGAAGAATCAAAATATTTGGCAGTATTTAAATACGTTTTTGATACTTTATGTTGTGACACGTTATCACTATGTATCACTACTCTCCACTTCACTGGAGTTCGGGTGATTCCTTGCGCTTGACGACAAAAAACAGAGGCATTTGTAACGTGAGTTTGTAGTCATCTTTCTTGAAATAATTGTCTTAAAAAACAAACACATTAGACAGCGCAGCTTTTTACGTATCTCCAGTATAAAACTTATAGCACTCAAAAACCTATAAATGAAATTTTTACATGTAAAATTTTGGTTTATACGTAAGTGGCTGCGCTAACTGCCGATTTTGTTTCCCCTTACTGGATGTCCTCTCATGATCAATTGTCTGCAGTTTCTCAACCCCTCCCGCATATAAAGTTGATGACATAAATCTGCGTATTATTGCATCATGTCAACCCTCAAAAAGCAAAACATCACCTGATCAACTCCAACAATACGTAACGTGGCAGTTGGCAGTTACCCCTCTTATGCAAGAAACCATAGCCCATTCACAATCAGCTCATGCAGCTGTCATGCACGAAGTGAACTCATTTATCCTCGTCCGTTTTTCTCTTCCAAAACGTAAATACAAAATGCGCTTTATTTACGACATACTCAACCTTTAATTTGAACTAATGAAAAGATTTTTGAAGGTGAGGAATGTTGCACCTTGCTCCAATAATAATTTCAATGGATTTTTAAAGGATTTCTTCACATTTTAAATGTACGCATAATTCTGAATCTCGGAATTGTAATAATTTTAAAGTATTGAGAGGCAATAAGTAGATAAATTGATAAATAGATATTGCTCTAATTTTTCAACAACAATAACATTCTACTACAAACGGATTATATTACAAGAGGCAATAGGGACGAGTAGTAAAGAGTTATTTTGTTGGTTGGAAGTTTGTATGTGCACTGCCCCTGGCATATATGTAGTGTGTTGGGTTGGGACCGCTTGTGCCGTTATACCTACATCTTTATTAATGGTGAAAGTGGGCTCGTTCATGTATCTATACACATTAATATTTAGTTTGTGCTGCAAGAGATATATATATGTAGCTGAATATGTTATTGAGCAAGAAGTAAGGTATAAACAAGTGCTTAAATTCCTTTTATTCCGTATAGTGAGTATTTTTCTGTTATGGTTTGTAGTATGACGTCACTATGGTGCGACTCGTTGTCGACCAATCCGAAGGCCAACTGGAGATCAACGTGTTTGAATCATTCTTTGACTTTGCAGAAAGGCTCGTAGTTGTATAGTATAGTTCTTCTGCTTAAACTTACTGCTCTACTCTACACTTTTTAAGTAATTTTAAAAAGACTTTCAAAAGCTGGAAGAAATTTTGGAAACAATTATTTTGTGATTGCAACACAGCTAGGTAAGAGAGATCAAAATGACCACCATGGTGGTCCAAGAGGAGTCAGCAACTGACCTGCTGAACGACGCTGTTCTAATGGATGATTTCACGCCAGATATTGACTTACTGGACGGTAAGATTTAATTGAAATAAATAAGTTACAGTGTAATTATGTAGGTTAGTGGTATTTTTAAAGATATGTAAGTTGTCAAGTGTTACTAGAATGAGTAGTGGTTTACCTTGTAGTGGGACAATGGACTACTTGAGTCATCATTGTTTCTAGGGTTTGTGCAAGTGACTTTTTAACTTTCAGATCTGCTGGAACTCGGAGGGATGGATATGGATTGGAATAGGCTGGAGCCGTCGTTGGTTGAGGAGCAACTAGTGCAAGGGATAGAAATGGCTCAGGCTCAGTTACAACAGGAAATTCCTATGCAGACACAAGACCTTAAGGTTCAGATGCCAATAGCCAGTCCGGTGTCGGTTCCAGTTTCTATGCCGCTGATGGACGTGAAACCAGTGATAATTCATCAAGCTCCGGTGACTCCGGTCCCGGCACAAGTGAGTCAAGTACAGTCGCAACCAATGACCCAGCCTATTGCGATTTTGAGTCAGTCTTCCCGAGTAAAGCCTCTGGAAGTTGTAGGAACTCAAGCAACGACTCCTGTAAACGCGGCTGCTACAACTGCAAGTATAACCGGAGTGAGGAAAGTAATTAATTTACCTGTTCTGCAGCCAGCAACGCAACAGAATATTAAAATTAGTAGTGGAACTCCTCAAGGAACCATTTTCAGTTTCCCTATCCAACCTGGTGGCCAATTATATGGTTTGAATCTACTGACCCCTGTGACTGTGCTGGATAATACAAACACGGGAGATAAATTGCCAATGAAAAGATTAGCAACCCCCACTACAACAACCACGGCGAATTTTACTACTCAAGTTATTAAGAAGAAGGAGGCGTCGAGAAGAACCTCTCATAATGCTATTGAGAGACGGTACAGATCCAGCATCAATGACAAAATTTTGGAACTTAAGGATCTCGTCTGTACTGAAGGATCAGATAAAGTCCATAAGGCCGCAATTTTAAAGAGTTCCATTGAGAAAATCCGTTACCTCAAAAATTGTAATGCACGCTTGGATAAGGAAAACCGAGCTTTGAAAGCTGACAGAAGGAATTGTCCTCACTGTAGTCAAAATAATCCTGATTTTGGTAGTGACTTGAGAGAACTACTCCATACACCTCCGATTACTTCATCGGACAGCGACTCCTCGAATCCACCAACCCCTGAAACTTCATCAAATGGTGGCAGTCCAATTGCTTTATTTGCTATCGCTGCTGGTTTATTCCTTATCAACCCGGTGTACCACGTAGGGGAGCATGTAGGGTCTAGTAGTGTGAGAAGTAGGGTTGAGAGATCTGTTGATGCTCATTTAGATGATCCTGTGTTAGACACAGAAGTTTGGAAACCCAGGATAATGGCTCTTTTAATTAATTTGTTCGTGTTTATGATCTTGTACTTCATTTCTGGGAAGCTATTTCCTAAGAAGCGTAGCACCATGGCTTCGAAATTGTATCAGTCGGGTAAAGTTGCGGAGTTGAACAGGATGATCAAAACGAAAACTAGAAATTCGGCGGATCGGAAGGCAGATTTAATATCCATTCTACAGCACGTTGGTTGCGTTCCACCACCAACTAGTAGATTTATGCTTTGGATTTCTACCATGATTGAGTTTTCCCGAATACCGCTAATTTCGTTCAGGAAAATGTACAGACATGAAGAGGATAAAGATGTTGCTGAAGTTATTTCAAGAACTTATGTGGAACTTAGCTGGCACGATTCGAATCATAGTACGTGGTGTGGATTGAAAGGATTGTGGTGGGCTTTAAGAGCAGGGGTAGGATATTTTATTTATCAATATTAGATTCGATTTTACCAAATAGTACGCATGTTAAGAGTTGGTCTACAGCTCCTTAAATGTTCTTAATAGAGTGCTGTATTGTTTGCAGAAAGTGGAAGAAATAATTTCAACAGCGATTTTGACCAGATCCAAATTCGTACTTCGCCTTGTCATTTCCTGGTGCAAGAAAAATGAACTTTCTCATCCGTTATTGAATGGTACTGGGTTGGTGTTCTTGTTTCAAAATATTAAGACATGGACTTACGACGAAAATCTCAAATCTAAGTTGAGTACGTGCGTTGAAAGCGCGGATTGTTTATCCCAGCTGATTTTCAACTACAAGGAGGAAATGCTCCGAATAGGAATGGATAAACTGTATAATTCAGGTGTAGGCAGTCTTGAATACTTTAAAGGAGCCTTGCAAGCTGTACTCAGCGAAAAACGAAGTCGAGATTCAACCTGCGAGTGGTGGGCTTGTATTCTTTGGGCTGAGGCCGAATGGTTAATTGGAGGTCAGCGAAGACCCATTCTGGAGAGACTATATAAAGTCATCGATACTTTGTGGGTTGAAAGAGATGATCCTTTTGAGAAAGCTGTTTATTACGCGCATTTAGCCAAGAGGGAGCAGATGAGGGTAAGAATTCTTTGCGTTGGAAGTAGCAAAGTATATACGTAATATGTAATATAATTCATTGAACCATTTTTAAGGTTATTATTACATAACACAAATGAATTTTGCTGTAGGGTCGTTTGGCAAGTCAAAGTCTACTAAACTGTGCCTCTAAATCTCTTCGCGATTCTATTAACTTGACAACACAAAAGCCGAATCAAACAATTCAGTACATATGGGCTCTGACTGCAGAATGGATTTTGGAAGTTCAAGTTTCTATTTGGGAGGAGACGAATGACAACTCGCTTACGCTAAAGTTTTCGCGAGATTTGGACACGTTAAGGTCTTTAACGCATTATGTGCCGGTATGTTCTAGTAGTTGAATGAGGGTAAATATAAGCACTCTGCTCCTGCTATCAATGCGGTCCTGGAATAATTTTACTGTGTATTGGTGCCTTTGCAGTCATCTCTTCCGAGTTTGTATCTTTACGAAGCTTGTTTGCGACTAATGTCTCATGCAGCCCCTGGACGTACGCAGCAATTACTGGACGCTAGCATGAGATCAGTGAGATTGACCCAGAAAACAATGTTGATGTGTAACGAGAAGGAAGACCTGGCTTGTAAGAAACGAGTTGAGACTAATCTGCTGAAAGAGAGACGGAAGGCAATGGCTCTATATTTGCGGTGCAAATTTTTACCAAGCCAAGTAATAACCTGCCCTGGAGAGAAGGTGAAACATACTTAAATTGTTTACATTTTTAAGCTTTTTGAAATGCTTACTTTTAATTATGTGGACATTTAATTTGCTTTATGTAGCATAAAAGTTTATTCCTTCTATTGGGTTAGGTAATTGACTTGACATACTTACGTAATAGTAACTTTGATTACAGGCGGGCATGCTCCGGGAAGCTTTAAAAACGATGGAAAAATTCGGTGACAAGAAAAAAGTGGGAGCGTGTTTGGAAATGATCAAAAGCTTAGGGGGGCAGTCCGTTACACTTCACTGACTTCCATATGATACAGCGTGTGCACACTCTTTCACTTCAACTTTTGTTATTATTGTTGTTAAATACGTGTATCTATAATTTTTTGAAAAACTTGTAAAATGTTCTGCTTCGAACAAACCTTTTTTGTTAAAATGTAGATGTTATGTTAAACGTTGGCAAAAATGTTTCTAGTAATGCCAATCAACTGTTAATCACTCATTATTTTTCAAAATAGTCTGGTTGGATTAGTTTCCGTAAATGTGAAAGTATGTAATGCGTTTAATGAACTTGATAGTATTTTCGAAACTTTGGTCTTAACATTATTTTTACGAACCATTTTGCAGTGCTTGGGGTAAAGTGTTACAGTTTTAATTTTAAACTGTAACATTTCACGGTGTCATATTTTCCAATTCGATCGCGGATCTGCCATTCCACGTGTCCTAGTTCTTTTTGACGTCGATGCATTTTTGACTTTGTTTGATTTCCCAGTGTCCCTAACTCCTGCACAATAGTTATGAGGCTCTTATGCTTTTCATGAACTTTGCAACTTGACCGGGTTTGGACACCCTGATCCCTGAACCAGTCAAAGTTTCAAGAATTAACTGTTCCTACAACTTCACTGACAGTTCCAAATCTCTAACAAAAATTTCATGAAATCATTCTATTAACGCTAGCATGGCTGGTATCTAGTATTGTTGTTCATTATATTTCATGTCCAACAAGACCTCTTCTTTTGATGTTGTTGGGAAATTCAAATTATTTCGTGTTTCTCTGATTTTTTCCCTTTCTCACTTTAACTTGCGTCGATCCTGCAACTTAACTTGATTCCTTGTCATCCTCTAGTACAACACATTTTAAAGATTTTCTGCCTGGGCCCAGAGCCTTGCATCTGCAGATGCTCCCTCTCGCCTTTCTGCAACATCTCTGCCTTAGCCTTTGGTTCGGTAGGCTCGGAACTGTTAAACGAAAAAATGATTTAATTATAGTGAAACTTTCGGACATCTGGCTTTGAATATTGCAAATGCTTAGTCAGAATCAGGTTATTTAAAACAAATACCTCCACCTGCAGTTGTCTCATCCACCTTGAATTTATCTATTTCAAATTTCAAAGGGCAACATGAAGGCCTATTCTTGACTTTACCACAAGGAGGATCAAACTTATTTGCTTGGGTTGTACTAATGCACCGCTGTGAGTCTTCAACTGCATCGCAAGTGTCCATTTGTGAATAATACATAGTGTTCGGATCGATACATTCGCTATAATTCACTGGGACTTCCTGACAAACGAAATAGCTACAGTCAGGCATCTCTTGGACACAGTCAAATGAGCAACATGCACAGCTATTTTCGCAGAACGAATACGCATTCCCTGGGCAAGTGACGGGTGCAGGTGCAGGTATTAATTTCATCGAGTATGGGTTCTGAGGAACTTGAAAATATCCCGGATTAAACTGTGAACTATACGCTGGAAATGGCCAAGTAGACGGATAATTACTTTGAATAGGATAGTGAGACGGTGGCCTGGCCTGCATTTGATCGAATTTGGAGACTTGAGAACGTTGTCCTCCATTTCGAGACACAAAGCTTGATTCACGGAAATCAAAGTTTCCAATAGTAGAACCTGGACTCTGCTTTGACTTTCGACGGCCTTCCATCATATCTAAATCATCTTGTAAATTACTATTGTCAATCGTACTTTTTCCGGCAAAATTTTCATCAGTTGTACTTGGGGGAAACTCCGAACTCTTTTTACTCAACTGACTAATCACTGACTGTTTTTGTAATCTCAGCTGGGCGACCTGGGGAAGCATACTTTCATCATTATTTGAGTTATCTTCGGGAAAATACCTAGGAGGGTTTATCGTCTTCCTCACAGGCGGAAACAAAGGTTTTGAACATGGATCCCATATTTGTATGCTATTGCAGCACGGCATGCCTGTCGACGGGGGGCCACAAGGATTCGAATTCAGGTTAATTATTATAGAAGGACAAGGTGCACATGTCTGCTGAGGTGGTCGTTTGTCAATTGACGGTCTAGGTGGTTGTTGGCCCATTGACGGCCGAGGTGGTTGTTTGTCCATTGAAAACGGATTTGGTTGTTGGTCCATTGAAAACCGATTTGGTTGTTTGTCCATTGACGGTCGAGGCGACATTTTTTTCAAAGGTTCAGTCTCCCCTGGCAAAGAACGAAGACTACTTCTTCCTTCAGGTTGCACAATCGGCAGCGGGGTTACGACTGTTTCCGAAACTTGACGAGGGACTGGCACAGGTGGACTGTCCGTGCTTAAAATTCCAGGGCTGGACTGAATTCCAGGACTAGACTGAGATTTAGGAACAATTTCCTCAGGTTCAGCTGATGGAGGAACATCAGGTTTTAATCCTTTATCAACAGATTTACGCTCCGATACCCGAGGCTTCGAATTCTCCGTCGTCGTCGAGACTCTCGCAGGATTAGGCTTTGTATCAGATACTGTAGTTTGCTGGAATGATATCTTTCTTTCTGACTTTTCAGTGACTTGTGGGGAGGTCCGTAATAAATTAAGACTGGCTTCTTGAATAAGACTAGTTTTTGGACTCTGTCGTTCGACAGGAATTTGCGAAGCCTCATCTTCTCGTTCAGGGTTGCTGTTACTTAGGGTATTGGTAGCTGATTCCTCGGATATTTCTTTTGTTTGAGTCACTTTTAATTCATGAGGTGTGTCGGCAGTTTGAACAAAATCCGATGAACATCCAGGGTCTGCGGTTTGATTCTCCCCATCTTGCCCCGGTCTGGTATTTGTTTGAATACACTGATCCACGTCCTCAAAAAGCGTTTGTGCAGATATACTCAAGCAAAGAGGTGTCGTAGTTTGTGTATTTCCCTCTTGATACCCGCATTGATTTCTGGATATAAGGCAACCTGCATCGGCCCTACCGTAATTAGATGGCTGGGGTTGGGGCTGGTAAGCGAATCTTCCATTCGGGTCCTCCATTCTACAGTATTTTTGAGGAGATTGTCTCCGCTTGTGACCATTACAGTGTAGATCTTGATTAAGCCATGCAAATTCCTGCGGTTGTGGATGAGGATGCATGAATTGGTTAAAATCTGTTTGAACAGTTCCACAGTTTGGCATTCCAGCCTGTGCTCGGTACTGTATTGGGGGTAGTCCATAATTTGCCATTGGATTTTGATATGGGTGTAGCTGATTATTTTGGCCACAATGGTGGTTACCATTTAGACGTAGTACTGGCATGAAGTGCTGGTACTGCATGGCTTGAGGATACGGACACTGTTGTTGTTTATAGGTACAAACTGGATTTCTCACTGTAGAGGCATACAAAGTACTGTACCAGCAATTTAGATTTTTGTTTAAGCACGAATTTTATGGACCTGAAATTATTACCTTCACAAGGACACTTCGTAAAGCAACGTCTCAAAGGGCAGTCATTGGAGGAATGAGCACAAGGATGGCAACGCTTGGTCATACCGTCAATTACTGAAACGCCCTCTACCTTATTAATGACAATGGTCTCACAATGGTACTTCCTAACCATTTTTTCACATCTCCAAAGCCCATCAAGGACACCTTCCTCATCATCGTCTGGTAAGTCATTTTCACATGAGTAATTAGCATTAGCCTTATCAGCAGTTTTGTCATCAGTTTGACATAGATCTGGGAGCCCCATGACACATTGTAGAGCTTAATATTCGACCGGTATAAACCACGGGGAGTCAATTTTGACCTGTCCATGGCTCATTTCTCCATAAGTGGAATCTATATGCAATCTTTTTGCGAGGTATATATGTATGTTTGTGTATATTGTATATATTGTTTAGGTATATGTTTTGTGCTAATATTTCGATTAATAATGAAGTAGCATTATATCATTATTATTAATGATGTTGGTTGTGCATTTTGCAAGTTGCAAATTGCAACTACAAACTTAACTGCAATGCTGCTGCAAGTCAGTGTACTAACAATAAGGTACCTAATAACCTATAATGCCTGGAGTTCGAGTGCTGTTGTGACTTTGGTAGTGCAATTTGTGCAATGTGCACATTGCACCTTGCATATTAACATAGTAAGTTACTAGTCTTTGCGTTGTGGCAACGACACTGGTAAGTATTATAATAATAATTTATTACAGGCTGTAAGGTGTGAACAACAACAACTACTGACCCTGCCCTGTACTGTCCCCACCCCACTCTAATGGCAATGAAATTTCCCAAGCAGTATTTCTATAATATTTTAACAAAATCGCGCGCTTTTACAAAAGTTATTATGAAGTGACAATTTTATTTTTGGAATAATTTGAAAGAAATTATAAAAATGTAAATTTTTTCAAAATTTGGATTTTTTTATGTCGAAGGTTTAGTATTATTTTTAATTATTTACTGTGCGCATTTTTAAATTTTTGCCTAAACTTTCGAACCCTTGTAGGTCTATTGCGATTTGCGATGACCAAGAGCTTAAGAATTACACAACCTTGAATTTTCTCAGGTCGAGGTCCCGTGCCCCGTTCTCCCGCTAAATGAGGCTGAATTTGACCGCCAAACCATGGGCCAGCAATTGGGCCCATTTGTTCTGCCATGAATTCGGCTGCAACGCTTGTTGTTCCATTTGTTCACCTGCGACTATGTCATGCCTGGCCTGAATAATGCCTGATGCGGACAGCGATTACTTTATCTGGTCTGCACCAGAGCTATCCGGCCAAACTCAAAAAAATCTCCGCCACCCCCGCTTGCGAAGACTGAGGAAGTATTTCAAAACCACATGTTAATTAATTTCGATCAAATAATTCGTGAATGCGTTAAATTCCAAGATACAATTACGGAATTTTTACGTACCTGCAATGTTTGTTGAAATAACTCCTGAGCTTTTCGCTTTACTATCGATAACCCGTATAAAAATAACCCGTATTTCTAATAAAATCAATGCATCCAGTTATTCCCGTTCGAGAAATTTTCCCGACATCTTTTTTAGGGCCGTTGTAATTTGAAATTAGTTTTGTCCTTACAACACTGTAAATGATATAGAGGAAAACCGACCATTTTTGTCAACAATAACTGTTTTCACTTTCGCCTTTACAACAATTCGGTGGGACAATGGTTTGTCCTTGTCGGTCCAGTCGGTTGTCAATATGTAGTTTAATCGCTGTATTTATTTTTATTACCTGATTGCGTCCCGCTAGCTATCGATTGACCTCTTTGCAACTTGTCTCTGACGAATTTGGTTATCACCAGCCATTAATATTCCTTGTTGAGCAATATCTCCAAATTATCCACCTTGCTGAGCATCTCCAGCCTTTAATCGACCTTGCTGAGCAGCGCCAGCTATTGATTGTCATTGTTTGGCACGGCCAGCCATTGCTGAGCACATACAGCCATTAATCGACCTTGCTGAGCTGCGCCAGAAAATGCGATAGCAAAGCAAGGTTCATTAATGGCTGGAGGTGGAGGTGCTCAGCAAGTACACTCAAAGAGCAGTGTCTGTCATTGCTTGCCCTTGTATTGTTGTATTGATGATAATCCCAGCTTCGCCGTTCACTTGTCCTCTCCAATTACTATTTACAGCCGCGTTCCCCCCTGCAAATTCATTTCCTGCGTCCTGACCAAAGCCTCTTCACCCGGCAATTATGTACCAGTACATACTAGAGTTGTCTTATACCCAGTCAAGCGAGATGCCACACATCAAAATTCAAAGTACTTATAGATACATTTTGTACGTATATTCCATTAAATTCTAGCAAGATACTTGCAGTTAATCTGGAATTTGGTTAAGTATTAAAATAAAGTTTCAAACGGGCTAAACTAACATTTATTTCATTACTAGACCTCCAGGTAATAAAATCATATGAATGCTCAAAATAATTTAGTAGCAACTAACCATTGTATGTATTAGAAAGTACGGCAAATTAAACTTCACAAGTCTTTTCACACAAAGGCAACAAAGGCGTTAACTTGTTGGCTCTTAAAATGACGCGAGTTTACTCACTTTATTGTTTTTGTTAAACGGTTCAGTTTCTCCTCATTTCTTCGTATAAAACATGAAGTTTTTTTTATCGTAATCCGAATCTTTGCACAAGCTTTATATCCAAGTAGTAATCACTTCAGACTTACGTCATGGCTATCATTATAGTTGGTCAATCTATCTATTTTTTCCGTGTAGAGCCCAAAAACCCATCTACTCGAATTTGTCGATTGACCGTTA
>JAQFXU010005654.1:0-11336 GCA_034693705.1 Spatulosminthurus flaviceps | reverse complement strand
TTATTTGCAATTTGTACATAATTTATGCCAATTAATTATGCATAGCTATGCAGGCGCAGGAAAATTTCCCATCGGGTGGTTAAAGCACTTTAAAGAAAATGTCAATAACAAAAAAGATTTATTGATTTTTTGTAAAATAATTTTAATATTTCACAGAAAACTTAGAAATCTAAACGAAAGTAATGCTTTTTATTAAAAGGATGCTTTGATTTGGAAATTTGATAATTTTAAATTCTGAAGGCATCACCGAAAAATTAGACAAAATTGAGCTATTCCCATCAAAAATCAACTTTGATTTCTTCAAATGTAGTACTTTTCCTCTGAAAATAGTTGAATTTTGGCCAAAAGAGAGCATAAAAATCAAAACATTCTTAAAAATTCTGTCATAATATAGAGATTTTTCAAAAAACCTTCCCACCATAGCGTATACCTTCAACATGTGGAACCCGTGGGAAGGAATTGAGTCTACCATCCCAAGGAGAACCACAACATAGGGAATCACTGCACTGGTTTAGTGTGCTTCTATTTAGCTCCAGTTTAGAGTTTTTTATTGTACAAGTAAGATGCCACTTCGGAAATGTTCTGAAAAGCTTCCGCGGACTCGTATGGGGTAATTGTCTACTCGCACACTGTTACAAAAGTCCATCACGCTATACACAGCCCTGATACTCAATGTGAAGGTCCTCAAATGCAAATTTTCTAATTCTATAACAGCACAAGTTTGTGGATTTGTGTAATATTTTGTATATTTTTTATAATGATTTTAAATCACATTTTAACTGAAGTATTATTTTTAAAACCAGGGTAAAAACGTTTTGTACATACTAAAAAAATTTTGTAGCAAATTACTATTATTTCTGTAATGACCGGTCAGAAATTCCATCTAAACAAAACCATTCTAATTTGAAAATATAATACATCATTTAATTTCTTCGTATTTGAATTGAAGCCAGCGCTTGAAGCCAGTCCCTTCATGGAACCTTTAATCTGAATTGTAATGATATTTAATGTATAAAAAAAGTAAAGTAATGCGTCTTCAAATGAATGCGAAGTCTGGAAATAATAAAATTGCTTCAGTTTGGTGGGAAACAGCTTGAGGTTTAAAACACAATTTTTCACAAAATTAATTTTTAAAAAAAATTGAATCAAATGAGTCAAAATGATGGAAAAAGGCTTTTATTTTCACTACTTTATTTCAAACTTCCATAGTGTTCAAAATTTAAGTTTTCATATGATGAAGGCATTCAAAATGAAGGCATTTAGGGACCGGCTATTTACGTAGCGTGTAGCGTCTAAATTTTACAACTACTCCTTTACATTTTCTTGGCTGATGAAGTTCGACGCAAATTACAGAATTTACATAGAAGCTCCAGGTCTTCCCGATAGATCGTAAATGTGTGCATTGTTTCGCCAAGAGTAAACAAGGCCTTGAGAGAATTTCATGATCAATTCCAAGATTCATTGATATGCGAAAATGTTATAAGAAATTCTGTAAATTATTTTTAAAAAATTACAATGGCTGTCATCGTGCCTGGATTCATTCCCACTTGTAAAAATTTATATTCCCAACTTTACTTGAAATTATTAAGTTAAAATGTTTTTAAACTGTCATTTGAATTTCCCTCTTACTGTACAGCTAGTTAGATTTCCGGGATTAAATCATGAAATCCGGGTCAAAGGATATTTCTCATGGTAAACAAATATCTCAGAATCAAATTTGTGATGCTGAATTGGAAAAACTTTTTTGCATTTAGATTTGACTAAAATAGTTTCACTAATTAATTTTTTTAAAGTATTTTCGTAAACGGTAACAACATGGAAACATGCACTTTAAAATTGTTTAAGTGCTTTGACAGATTCCTGTACAACGGTTTCTAACCTTCTTCCTCATAGTCTCAATATGGGTAAAGTCGTTATTGGTTGTAAATATACAAGCTCATATACATTCACTTCCAAAGCATTTCGTCGGCTAAAGTGCTAAAGGGGTCATACGCAGAAATCCTTAATACAAGATAGTTCCAACTCTCTTCTCTAAAGCAAAAAGGGGCTATACGCATTCCCGCAGCTGCTCGCATGGCTACACTTCTGTACGTACATGCACAGACTTGGCTCCTTTGAAAATTAAACTGTCGCCCCTTCTTGCACAACAATCCTAAAATTATGGCCCCTTTTGCACTTTAGCCGACAATTTCCTTCTTTTTGCCGTCCGAGAGACGTCTGTAAGATCTATGCTGGTGGTATGCGAGCTGAAAACCTGCGCTCCAAAATATACAACCAAAAACGTCATGTGGTGTCAAAGCGCTGCAGTTAAAAATTCAAATGAGCACACTTCCGTTCAAAGCTGCTTTAAGTTTTTTTGAGGCATAAATTAATATGTAATGAGAAAAATAATTATTGTAACATTTGAAAATTTTGAAATTATAATTTCGTGTCGAAAAGCAAGAGTAGAAGTCATGAAAGCCTAGAATAATACCTGAGAATGTCACGGATTCGGTCTACCTGTGTTAACCATAGCACACAAATATGTCCGAATTCGTCGTCCCTCCTAAAGGCCAGTACGTGAGGTTTACGCTCAAAGAATTCTCTTCCTTGAAGGGAAAATCTTTACCCAACCAAATCCGACGGATAATTATTTTTGAAATCTAGAAAAATTTTGGACCTCCCTATCTAAACGCATGTAAAAGAACAAAGAAGCTGGGCTCAATGGTTTCTCAAAAAAATGTGTTTCTCGCCGTTTTAAAGATCCCTGCATTACCTAGTAGTCAAAAGGTTTAGGATACAGGGATCTGAATTCACTCACTTGCATACAAGAGCATACAACACTTTTGCTCGTCCATTGAAGATGAGGGGAAATTCATGAAAGGAGTTTTATAAATTTAGTTACAAAATTCAGGCGGCGTGGAAGCACTGCAGTAAAAACTGAAATCATCGAACTTCCTTTCAAAGCTGCCTTGAATTTCAAATGCTCGAATAAATAATAAGAAATGTTGGGAAAATGATAATTAAGTTAAAAATAACATTTGAAAATTTCCAAAACCATAACGTCAGGGCCGAAATGTAAGTAGAAGTCGTGAGAGCCTCGAATAAGGAAATCTTGTCGATTCCATTCGAAATTATACTTTTCGTCCGCATATACCTTAAGCTCAAATTGTTGAGAAACCTAACTATCGTAATTTTTCAGCAAAAATGTAGAGCTGATTGTAGAATTTCCAATTTTTTCGGGCTTTCATTATTTAAACTTAACCGAAGTAAACGGAACTGCAGCAAGTTATAACCAAATCGGCCTGTGTTACGATAATACCTTGCAATATTCGGGTATAAGCTCAAGTTTGCAGAAGCTTTTGAAGCTCCAGGAATTTTAGAAAACTTAATTTCCGATATTTTGAAATGTTCATTCAAAACTCTCAACCACAAAATTTTGGGTTAAATGGGCCCTAATGTCCTCAGGGAGGGATTATAGTGCTATGAATGCACAATCACCGCAAGTATGGTGGTTGTTTTAATTTGGCAGTTTATATTTAGGCTTGTGAAAATTGTGCGACAAAAATTTCTTAAAATCTGGAAAGCGAGGGTCTTACTCCACCGCCCACCGCGGGTACAATGTCATATGTCGAGTCAAAGAAGACGGAAGATGAAAGTTTAGGCTTACAATTGTTCGAAAGTTATAGAGTTAAATTTTCCCCGCCCTCTGGAACTTACAGTTTTTTAATTACAGTTTCCATCAAAGAAATTGCTTATTCAAGCTGACACTGTTTCATTTTCCCTGAATGAACAGTTTTTTAAAATATTTTTTGGACCAATATATAATGACAAATTAAGCCCGTAAAAAAATAAAAACAAATGAAAGAATTTTTTCGGTTTTCTTTGTGTTCAATATCCGGCTCGTAAGGTTTTTGTTGTAGAAGTTGGACGCCGATAAGTAAATTTCTGATAAACGCTCGAATCCTCATACTAAGATTCACTTCTGTAAATCAGAGTTTGAAAGGGAATATGAGGGAAGGAGAATGTAATCTAAGGAGCCATGAAGACCATTGCGATAAAGAAAGAGGATGTGATACGTGAACCCAAGATGTATTAAGGCCTGAGCAGAATCCTAGCACCTACATATTCAACAGCAGCCCTAATAATGTCATGTTTTTAATGCAATAAAATACAAAAAATTAGAAATCAGCTAATTATTGTCATACCCACACACTCAACATGCGCTGTGCAAATATTTATAATTTTTTTTACAATATAATTTGTAATAATGATTTAAGATTTTTAATTATAAACCTTTTAGCTCATTTTAAAAACAAGGGAAAATTTTAACATGCAAGTAATTAAAGATTTATTATCAAACCAGTTTTATTGATATGGTATTGATGGAGCATTGGAAAAGAAGGGAATCCAGTATGATTTTAGAAATGTTAATACATTGATTGAGAGAAAATAAATTTTTCACACGCCATTAATGGCAAAAATTTATGTCCATATCAGATTGTAACGATAAAAATGTTTGGAACTGATAAGTTGGGGGGAATTTGAAATTTATTGTTTCTTGTTGCCAAAATCCTTAGAGTTTTGAGTTCCAGGCTAATATTATTATGTATTTACCTCAATAGACGCTGTTTATAGTGGGTTATTTTAAATTTATTTTTAAGTGTAGCACTTTGACGACACGTGAGTTTCCATGAGCGGATTTTATGACTCATGGGATGTTGCCGGTTTGTTTTGTGCGTTGGGAATATGTGATGCAAAAGGTTGGACAAAAATGTTGAATGAGTTGACAAAGGTTTTATTATCGGAGCTGATAGGAAAAGTGATGTAATGTTTGTTACAACCCATTCTGAAACGGTTTCTAAACGCTACAAAATTTGAGGGGCCTCGAGGTCAAGATGAGTTTAATTCCGCTACAGCTTAATCAGAATTAAATGGTTTTCACCCCTGACATTTTGTCGCGTTAATGGCTTCAGAAGGGCTTGTAACAAACATGACATTAATTTTCCTAACAGCTCTCAAAATATAACGTTTGTCAATTCATTCATTGTCTCCATCCGTCATTTCGGTGCCGCACACCCCAAAATTGAACCTGGGAGATCTGAGTAATGGGGTTTTAAAGCATTTATTATAAAAAGTCAAGTGGCGTCAAAGTGCTACAACTAAAATTCAATTCAACAAAGTTCTGTTCAATGTTCCCTTCAATTTTAATTTTAACTGCACGAAATGATAATCTGAAGCAAACCAAATTGTGGGAAAACTAAACAACTAAATTATAGTATGTGCTTCAAGTATTAAAATAGTTTTTGAAAGAGTAGTTGAATTTAGTCCGAAAATATACAAAAGTAATAGTTTTTAATTTTTAATGCTTTACTATTTATTAATTTGTAAAATGTAAGAATTTTTGATAATTTTGTGAGAAGATTCTAACCCCAATGGTTTATATTATAAATTAGTCAGGGAAATTTATGCTGGAATTTTCATTTGATTAGCTTTCTTCCATGGGAATTTATTCTAGAAAGTTGAAACTCACGAACTTTAGGATTAATTAAAAAGTATAGTGCGGATGAAGAAATCAACATTTTTATTCCTTCCAAACTTTTACTACATCAAGGACGCTCAGGCAGGAGTGTGTGAATGAAACCAGTGGTCCAAGCTAATTAACGGTGTATCAGGAAAGGGCAGCGTTCAAGAATCATTTCTCCCACAGTTTCAGAAAGGGATTCTGCGGTGCGCGGTGAAGCAAAAATGAAACAAGCTGTGTTAATGATACATGGATGCAAATATACACTCACTTGAAAAGCATGTAACTTCATGCTTTGTCCGTCCGAGATACATTAATACTATGAAGATACTTTATGATCGATTTTCAATGGCTCTAAACCATACAGTTAAAAATGACGTGTGACGTCAAAGCGCTGCAGTGAAAATTCAAATCCGCTTACTTCGGTTCAAAGCCGCCTTGAATTTTTTCATGCGCAAATTCATAATTATTAGTTGCAAAAATTATGTGAAAAAATAATTATTGTAAAATTTGAAAATCTTCAAATAATAATTTTCAATGCCGGAAAGCAAGAGTAGAAGTTAGGAAAGCCTGGAATAATACGTGGGAATGGCACGGATTCCAACGACCAGAGCTAACAGAAGCACACAAATATGTGAGAGTTTGGATTTTTGCGTCACTCATATAGGAGCCAATACTTGACCTTTGTGCTCAATGAATTTTCTTCAGTGAAGCAAAACGTTATTGCCAAATAATTTTTGCAATTTTTTCTCGACTTTTCAAATATTGCAAAATTATAAATATGGCATATCTTGCGGATTTACGGCATTAGGAACTTTTTTATTTTTGTGGCATTACAGTTCACTCAGATGATTCCCTTTAAAAGAAAGGAAACATATTTTGGAGTAAGAATTTTGCAATTTATAAGCGAAATCTATTTGATGGAATACAGGAAAAACAATAACAATTTTGTAATTTTCATCCCTTGAATTTTTAAATGAACTCTACAAGAGATTATAAATCACATTATTTTCCAGCTACCACTCAAGAAATTTTCTGGAATTTTGCGCAAGATTTTAAAGAATAAAAAGTATCGGAAAAAATCGGGAAATTCTTCCAGGCGAGGAGGGGGGGGGGGTGCATGCAGGAATTTTTCATTATTTTTCCCAAACCTTATCAAGTACCCCCCAACATGAAAAAAAATATTTGGGTCAAATATTTAATAAATCAAACAACTAAATTATAGTATGTATGTGCTTCAGGTATTAAGTATTATAGTTTTTGAAAGAGAAGTTGAATTTAGACTGGAAATATTAAAAAGCTTTAATTAGCTATAAATTGTTAGTCCATAATCTTATTAACTAAAAGCTTCGTCTGGATGATGATGATGATGATGAAAGTGATTGTCAACCTGTATGTACTGTAACGAATATTTTATATTCGTTACTATTTCAACAGCTGGATCGCATTGGAAACAACTCCGTTACCAGCTCCGCCAACTATTTACTATTATCATTCTGTAGTATTATTAATATTCATAATAACCAATCATTTGATTTTTACAAATCATTGCTAAATGTCATTTTCCGTCGACTCGTCACTCCTAAACTGATCATGAACTAATAAACACGTACTGTTTCTGGAGTCATCTCTAATCTTAAGTTAATTTTATTTAGTGACAAACTATATTGAACCGCCTAGAATAGTTTTGTCACAGTACATTGCATGTTGTACAAGCGTAAAACGGAACGTCTCAATTTTATTGGGTGTTTTTTTTACTACAAGTTGCAAAGAATCACAAAAAAGTGCTAATTTTATTATTATTACTTTTTTTGCTTGAATACAAACTGTACTGAGTGAAACGTTCCCATCCGCATCTGCGGATGGCCTAATTGCTCGTTATTTAATAATTTGTAAAAAGTGCTATTCCCTGATTTTTGGGGAAGTTACAATCCCAAAAATGAAACCAGCTCTGCTGACATGCTGACAATTTATGGAATATACACTCACTTGCAAAGCAATTTCTTTAATATTTGCCCGTCCGAATTGCTGTAGTTGTATCAAGCAGAGGTCCCGAATTGAACTATTACCTAAATCTAATAACTGTACAATCAAAAACGTCATGTGGCGTCAAAGCCCTGCTGAATTTTTTTGAATTTTTCTGAATTTTTTTGAATTTGAATGAATGATTTGAATTTTTAAAAAATTCAAATCATCAAACTTCCGTTCAAAGCTATTTTGATTTTTTGAAATGCCCGAATTAATAATTTTAAAAAATTCGGGCGGACGAACAAATCAGAATTTTCATTCCTCCCGAATTTTTACTTAATCGAGGACGCAGAGAGTGAGAAGTGCATGAACAGAACCTATGGTTTAGGCTTACTAACCTTGTATCACGAAAGGGTAGCTTCTCATAATCATTTCTTAAGCAGTTTCAAAAAATGATTGTGCGGTGAAACCAAAATGAAGTCAATTTTATGATAAATATCGTGATATAGTTTGATGCATATTACAATTATTCTTAAATTTTTGAATTTTGTTAAATTTTGTTCTTACATGTTCCGCAGACAGAGCTAATGGCCAAATAATTGTGTTAATAATGCGACGAATACGAATCCACCCAATATCTGCACCTCAAATGACTCAGCGATAATTTTATTTATTGATTTAACTCATAATTATTCGATTTTTTAAAATGATTTGTTGCTACTATTTACTGTAGATATTTTTAATTTTCTTTCACACACCAATTTCCTCCCTAACACATACACATAAGTCTTCTTGGTTTTATTATTGAACATAAAAAATTGAGAGCCGACTACTCTTTGACATATATACAATTGATAAGAGAAGAAAATCATGCTTTTTTACCATAAAAATCTTCCGCAATAAAAAATGCATGTAAAATATTTACAGGTCGGGCACAAAAAAGGGGGACTTTTTTGTTTTATTTTGTTAAAGTTAGACGCCGATTAAAATATCTAATAACAAGAATCAAGGGTTACTCTGCAATTCAATTCTTCCCATAGCTTTGGTAATTATACAAGTGATGGGAAACACTTCAGGCAAAAATGCATCCTCTTCCTGGATTCGAGGTATGCAATTTGGAACCAACGTTCTGGAAAAAGTCTTATTAATTTCCCTTTGAATAAACTACGATTTGAAAGCAATGCAAGAATTTGGTTAAAAAAGACAAGTGGTGTCAAAGCGCTACATTTAAAAATTAAATTGATCAAGGTTCCGTTCAATACTGTCTGGATTTTGAAGTGCACAGGAAAGCCATTTAGTGAAAACCATATGCTGCGAAATCTTAAAACTTATTTTCCTCTTTACTTACGTATTTGTAATATATTTGATAAATTAGGGAGTGACAAATTGAAATTAAATGTTTCTCTCCGGCGATTTTCTTGGCTTAATAGCATGGAGATTTCATTGAAGTTGATTGTATTTTGTCAACTCTTAAATTCTTCTCATTGTCAGTTGGGCAGGTTAAAACAGCCAAATTTGTTGAAGTTTTAAATGTTTTTCAGAAAAAGTTTGGAGTGATGAATTTTATTGAAACTTCAAACGTTGACCAACAATTTTATAATTGAACAATTCAGCGTTATTTAATTAAAGCTGATACTATTTTTTTCTAATAATTTCCATAAACACAAATTATTTTGGGAACAACTGATTAAACAATTTATCTGAAACATCGCCGCTGCTGCCACCAAAAAGACCTGGCTGGCGGGAAAAAATACATTGTCAAAATGAGGAATAATTTCCTTTTTAAAAATGTATTTGTTGACGTTACAAAGGGAAATCAGGTTTAATTTATACGTCTGGAGTATTTTTCAATGAATTATGCATCATACGTAGGAAAACTTTTTTTTTCAATTCCAAATTATTTTGACTCCGCACATGGATTTAAAATTGTATTTCCACAAATGACAAATGTGTAATTAATAAAGTAGAAATTTGGCTTTTGAACAGGCAGGAAATAAGCTCCGGTTTTTTGACAGCGTTGCTCCTGAATTTTCTATTAATTTGAATACGGAGTAAAATAAAGGGGTAACTTCGTAAAATATTTTGTCCTTACCAGTTCTTGTAGTTATTTATGTTTTGTTGTAAATAAACGTCGTTCTTAAATATCAAAATGTAAGTTTTATTGTGTCCATTCTAAGATTTCCAAGATGAATTTAATTCCACTACAGTTTATACTTAAATACTATCTGGAATTACATGGGTTTCACCCCTGATATTTTGTCCCGTTAACGGTTTAATGAAGGGTTGTAACAGAGATACATGTCAGCTTTGCTAACAGCTCGAACTCAATCCTTATCAACTCACTTGGAGACATCACACCTACATGTTTGTGCTTTCTTTATGTACCATACCATGCAGTCAACAAGGGTAGGCGCCTACTTATACCATTATCCCGTAATGTGATGTGATAAAAAGTCAAGTGGCGTCAAAGTGCTACTCCTAAAATAGAATTGAGCGAAGTTCTCTTCAATGTTGCCCTCGTTTTTAAATGCAGGAAAATTTATCTAAGTAAATTATAGTAGTAATTGCTTCAAGCTATATTATAGTAATAATTGTGGAATTTGCTAGAAATTAAAATTACACTGGAAATATTAAAAAGTAATAATTTGTAATTTTTGATACTTAGATTTAATACTGGATTAGGATTTGCACTTAAAGGGCCAAGCTGTAAATTTATGTAATTTCCAGCAAAATTATGCAGTGCTTGTAACCCCCACGTGTTTTTACGCTATCTTATTTTTGAGCACATATCACCATATGGGCCGCGTATCCAGTCTTTCGTCATTTTCCTGGATTAAGTTAATGGCGTGAAAGACTTTTGGCGACTGAGCAGATTTTCTAGAAATATTTTTTTAGGAACTTTGAATTTCCTGGAATTCTACTCCAAAATTGATTCTTGTTCTCTAAAAAACCTTTAAATCCTGTGTTTGAAAAGTAAGTTTTTGTCAGCTCAATTAATTGATCCAAAAAAAGGCTTTAACTCTTTACTGCTCTTCCGTCAACACTGGAATCCAGTGGTAACGGACTTAATAAAAGTTGTATTGAGAAATGTCAATAATTGTAACACTTGGGCGCCGTTCAACCAATATGATTCCATTGGTTGAGCCACTTCGCTGATATCCTTCGCTGAAAATCTCCCAAATAATAATTTATGACAGAATTTTATGATGAGCTCGAGACTGGACAGAATTGCCGCCGCATATCCAAAACAAAATGTTTCAAAAACACTAAGGACTAATATGATGAAGATTAAGTGAAATGTAAGGAAAATTTTACAAAAAACAAATTCAGTTATACACAGCAGCCTTTAAAATCTTGAGTTCAATATTTCAATCTAACTGGGCCAAAGAGTGAAAATGGTAGAAATTTATTGGGAAAAATCAATATTTCCTCATTTATAAAAACATTTCTTGAAACAGAATAAAGGAATGTTATTGTGTTCATAAAATCTTTACTATTTCAATTAATTTGCAGTGAGTGAGTGTCTGAAAAATTGCTCTCCAAAATCGTCGGTTTTTAGCTGATTTTTCGGTGTGCTGAGGGGGGAAATTAGTCACAGGTATTAAGGACCGAGGGGAGGGAGGCGCCGGAGTAGGAATCGGGGAGACATCATCCCGAACCGGAATGGGAATTCCAATTGAACATCAGGAAGTAAGTCCAATTGTACATTAGTATACGAGGGCCGAAGGCGCCAAACTCATTCCTTTGTAGTCAAGGAGGTTAAAGATACTGGCACAGGATTTGGTATATATCTAGGATCGAGGATGGGCAACGGCAAGAAAAAAGATGTTCCCGGAGAGACAGAGGAAAGGACCATTGCTGCTAT
>JAQFXU010005653.1:0-11338 GCA_034693705.1 Spatulosminthurus flaviceps | reverse complement strand
TATTTAGATGAAACATTATTGGTTTCTTTAGTTTTCGTTAACTTTGGTTTCGAATAAAAAAAATTCTGGTTGAGCCTGTTTTGGTTGTAATTTCTTTGTTGAATGGCTTTTGGTTAAATGAGGACCTGATTGAACTTACTTTAGAAGTATTGGCTGGGTATTGGTTGAACGTGTTTCTGGGTGACTGAGTTTTCATGGCTCATCCCGTTGACTTGCCCCTTCATCCCGTCATCCCGTCAACCCGCGTTTTACTGACATGTCCCGTCCCGTCATCCCGTATTTTACTGACTTGTCCCGTCCCGTCATCCCGTGTTTTACTGACTTGTCCCGTCGTCCCGTCATTCCGTCGTCCCGTCATCCCGTGTTTTACTGACTTGTCCCGTCATCCCGTGTTTTACTGAGACCCATTTTTTATAATTTAAATTATAGTAAATGGAGATCTATTTCTTAAGCTAGTCATTCTCATGGATCATCCCTCAAATTGTCCGGAGTAATTTCTACTGGGACAAATGTATGCGGATGTATCGCACCATGTTGTTCATGGTGAATGATATTTTTAGCGTACAGAAAGATTTGAAAGAAGTGAGTGAGGGTGACGAGCGGCCTGATAACGGAATTCTAACTTACATGGAACTTGAACAGATCAGCTTTGAGGAGGCTATGAAAAAATATACGGAAGAGCATGACGAGCTATTAGAGGATTTTCGGAGGGAATGCAAGTTTGCACTTGAGAATGACGAAATCAAATTTGACCTTACGGAGGATGAGAAAATCATTTTCAATGTATCGTTGAAAGCTATCGCGGTGACTTATGGAAATGTGGTGCATACCCAAATTAGGATGCGACGATAAGGGAATGACAATTTCCAACTTTCTTTTCAAGACTTGCCACCTTTCGCTGACTAATATTATTTTTCTTTGGTGCTCATTTGCAAATACCAGTGTAGTATCTTATGTTTTTAAATGTTCGGGTAGCGAGAATTCAAGTTTACAATTACATCAGTCAAAATCCCGCTACAGTCAGAGTCAGCTTTTATTTTACCTCTATGGCTGGGGTATTCGGAACTATTTCGGCTCACTCTTGGACTACAACTTAAATATTTATGTATTTTTGCTTGCAAATAATGAAGAAAACCTTAATTGGCACAAATTTTAATTTCCTTGGAACGAGCACTAAAATACCAATTCCTCCGCCAGTTATTCCATTAGTTCTGGATCACTTTGTCATTCCCCTTAACTCCATTTTCGCGGTGTTCAGATACTCCGGGTTACTAAAAGCCCGTCGAAAGACACTGGAAATTTTATTACAAAATAATTTCCTGCCCTCAGTATCCATCCCGAGGACATCAACAGTTGAAAGCAGTATATGGCGAAAAGTTGCCGAAACAATTGGAAGAGAAACAGAATTTTGAGAAAAATTCGATGTATTCCAAATAATCTCTCAATTCCATTGGAGTGATCATTTTGCAGGGTATCTATCGGGCAGAAGAGTTAAAATTACGTAGCAGAACAATATTTCCAACTGCCGCCATGCCATCGGAAATCGCCAGCCGTTTTGATTTTGGATAAACTCATTATTTTTCATAATTTAAGCGATAAAGAAAAAATTAAAATATCTATTTGCACTGCACCCTTCTTAACCTGAAAATGTTGTTGAAAATGCATTTTTTGTAATTTCTGGATATTTGATGTAGGTGAATCCAGAAGTTGAGACAAAAATATACAAAATTTATTGTGACAATGAAAGTGAGGCGCATTGAGTCATCGTAAATAGTTGTACATACTTCCATCCACCCCGACGACATCAATAGTATGAAGCTGTATATGACGAGAAGTTGCCGAAACAAATGGTAGAGATATAGGAGAAGCCAACAATGAGGAACTTTGAGAAAAATTCGATGCATTTCAAATAAACTCTCAATTCCATTGGAGTGATCATTTTTCACGGTTTCACTGGCATAGAAGAGTTAGAATTACATAGCAGGTCAATATTTCCAAATAAAGTCTGAGAGAGGTAAAGAATTCACAGTCAGTTTATTAGATTTGGAGTTTTTGATAGGATTGGAAGGGGAAGTCAAAGATGAAGTATCTCAGAAAATTAGCAATCTAATGGTCAAGGTCAGGAAAGAGCTATAGCCTGGAAAAGAGATTCAAATATTCCTTGACCCAAACCTGAAGTAATAAAATTACAATCCCTTTCACTCCTCATCGACAGCAGCAAAAAAATTTAGAAGTTCTATTACTATAACCAAAGTTAACCATAGCAAATGAAGACATGTTCAAGGTGTGAGGTACAGTCAAACCTCGTTATAACGGCATCTCAAGGGACCGTGAATTTATGGCCGTTATTACGAAACTAACGTTATAGCGATTACTTTTATAATGGGTATAAATGGAGGTGGCGTAGATTTTCTACTGCCGCTATATCAAGAGCGCCGTTGTTGGATTGATCGTTACAACTAGGTTTGACTGTAGATGTGTGTAATAATTTTAGTACAATTAATTGGTCAAGCTAAAGGTTTTATTTAATTTCCATATGTATAATCTGTGAAAAGTACTTTGAATTAACTGAAAGTATCTATGAATTCGAGTATAATTATTTGCCCACCTTAACTGAATTATAAGCTGCTGGAAAAAATGCTTCTAAATAGAATTACAACATACCCAGCAAATCCCAGAAAAAATATTGACATTTCGGGATGATGGGAGAAGGACCGGATGGCTATGAGGAATCATGATGTACACATGTCCAAGCAAGAGATTTTCATAAGATGAATTATAGAAGAATTCCCGGAATTGAAGAGGCGCACGAGCAGCTCAATTGCCCTCCATTCCGCCAGTTCTGTCGGGGCTGATTTCTGTAATAATAAATACACCAATCGCACGTCTGTAAATTTTTGCCAAAATCTTCGACAGAGTGGTTCACTCGTATCTCTTTAACTACTTATCTGAAAATAACTTGCTGACAACTTGCCAACATGGCTTTCGCCAAAATTTCTCTACCCTAAGTTCAACGCTCAAATTCACTAATGATTGCTACATTGCCGGTGATAAAGGAGGATTCACAGGCGCCATCTTCGTCGATTTTAGTAAAGCGTTTGACATGATTCCTCATAAACTGCTTCTGCATCAACTGCAATGCCTCGGTGTCTCCGGTAACATGCTTAAGTGGTTCAAGTCATACTTATATAGGAGAAGCGTCCAGGTGAAAGTTGGGGAAACCCTTTCACATGTACATGAGGTGAAAGTTGGAACCCCATAGGGCAGTTACCTCCGCCTGCTTTTTTCTATATACGTGAATGATCTTCCAAAATGCTCTAGCAAAGCCCAATGTATTTTATATGCAGACGACTTAATACTCTACTACTCCGACAGATCCATCTCAAAAGTACAACATGTCCTCCATGAGGAACTGGGACAGCTCCATCATGAGCAAAAGCCAATCATAGGACGACTTTTCCAACGCTACGTTGGGAAAACAAAGTGTATGATCTTTAGATCAACCCATAAAGCAAAACCTGCAAACCAGCTCAACCTATACCTCGACAAGGAGCCAATAGAACAGGTCACTAGTTTCAAATACCTTGGACTACTGCTTGACGAAAAACTACTATGGAATGAGCACATCAACAACGTCTGCTCAAGAGTTGTATCCAGATCAAACCTCATTCGGAGGCATAAACAAAACTTCACCCTAAAAGAAAATTCAATGTTTGTGGACAGCCTCATACTATCAATAATTAACTACGGCATTGCAGCCTGGGGAAACTCATGTGACTCTCTAATCAACAAATTAGATAATTGCATTAAATCTACCTACAAAAAGATTTTTGCCATTAAATCCAGTGCAAGCTTTGATTTCCTAGAAAAAATGAATTGGCTGTCTACCGATGATAGAAGGAAGCTTTCACAAATGAAGTTTCTACATTAGCATATCATTAACGGTGAATTCTATAAAAGTGACGTGAGAGTGTTGTTTACAAATGCAGTATCATCACGCGGTACCAGAACAGATAGATCACTGAGTAAACCTCTGAATCTTGACCACATCAAAGTAGGCCCGTACGGACAAAAGTCATTTACTTACATCACCGCTAGATACTGGAACTCCATTGAAACATCACTTTTGTTCATATTTAGAATTAGGTGTTCAGCAATGGAAAAACACGACAATGTTATTGCTTTCTTTAACACATGAATAAAGTTCATTCATTCATTCATTCATACAATCACTCATTCATTCATTTACTGCTGGATTTAATATATTAATGCTTTACAGAAACCTGTTGCCAATAAAAAATACAAATCTCAGATTTAATAGTGAACTAACCTTCCCGATTTCCGGTTTGTAGCAAATATAAATAAGTTGCTTGGGCTATTATAATTAAACCTAATGAAATCTACTGGGAAAGAATGTCCGGATATCAATAAAAATTTTATCGGTTACTAATTTATCCCCTGTAAAATTATTGAAGAAATAGTGGTTCCGTTCTCTTCAAATGTTCTCATAAAATTCTGGGAGTTTAAAGTTGTTGTAGCTTTTGAAATTGCAGGACGTCAAGTTATTGAGATCAGAGATAAAGACACGGAAATTTATTTGATATTACATGGACGCCATGGAGGACCAATCGGAACGGAAGAATTTGCTTTTGAGCATGTACCCGGGTGAGTCAAGCCAAAAACATGTAAATATAAATTCGGAATTGGAAATAATTTGATGATTAATAAATGATTTTTTCATTGTAGGAGCAACGGGGTTGGAATTTTTTTAATAGGTTAAGCTGTTAAGGAATAAGATAAGGCCTGTTAAGGCCAAAAACGCCATTATTTTATTGAAGCCGTATCTCCCGAACTAATGGGCGATGTGACTCATTTTTGAACTCATGTGTTCAGAAACAATTTTTTGAGTGCAGCATTTTACCGTTTTTGGAAATTTTGAAAAATGGTTGAAATGAAGGGGACAGAGTAGAAATAAGTTTCGAATTATGTATGCTGCTTTTTAAAATGCGGTAGAGCGTGAGTTACAAAAATTCGAACCCCGTTGCTTATAACACCCAGTTTACACACGTTACTTTTGCTGAAAATGACTAATTTAAAAACATATTCATGGTAAAAAATTCAAGCGTACCTCTGTTCTGCATTAGAGTAAATATTCTTGAAAAATCTTAATAATTTCCCCACTAAACCCTATCCAATGTACTAAAACAGTATGATTATTATTCTTAGAAATGGAAATGACAAATGAACGGAAGATTCTATCATTCACAACTCTTCAATCGAAATCTAAGGATAGTGAGGTGATCAAGGGGGAGATTTTATTTTGTTGGCCACATGTTTGGGTGGATGACTACGCCATTTGGAGACCTTTGGCCAAATGCCTGGATGATGCATGCAAGGAACGAATTCGCCGGCGTAATCCCAACTTTCATACCCAATTCTGTGTACCCGAAGAACTCTATTGGTTTCCATTTTTCAATGGTCCCAGGGCGTGGATAAATGAAGCTTTGGTGAGTCCCTCATCTGCAAGCTACAAAAAACTGGATCTTTGGATCTCAATGCAAACTGCAGGCTTCCTAATTGATGATTTTGAGGAAAAACAGCGTGGCAAGGCTCATCATGAAAAGTTTGTACGAGCCACTGCAAGAGTAGTGCACAACATATACATGCACAGCAAGTTTCGAACTTCTGAGGAGTTGGAACAGAATTCGGATTTCACATTTTTGATGAAAGCGGATGAAAATATTGGGACATTGCTGCTTTTGCTTTTTGATGTGGTACAGGAATATAAATCATTTCTTGAAGTCACACCACGATTTCTTGAGCCTTCAAAAAATGTCTTAACGCGAGCAGACGGTAAAAATTATGGATTATCTTGGTCGTATTTCTATTTTAATGTTGACATGGATTCACACCATTGGCTAAATTTCGGTTTTAAAGTGCCAGATTTCATTATGTGGAATTTTGATTAGGAAGGATCTAAATTTAGGTGATACGGGATTAAAAACTTGATGGTTTCCGTTGAATGATTGGTCAAATGTATTTTTATTTTAGAAGCGTCAACACAAGAAGAAGTGGCGTTGGTGGAGAAAAGTAGGGATGACACAATGAGACACCTTGCACAGGGTCATCGATATACTGCCGAACTACAAACATGGGTTGGCTGCAGCAATTATTCTCATATATTGAAAAAAAATGTTGGTCGTGAACTCCGAAACTGGACCATCGGACTCAATTTGTGCTTTGAATTTTTCATTCTCATGGATGGACTTATCATCCCTCAAATTGTCCGGAGTAATTTCTACTGGGACAAATGTATGCGGATGTATCGCACCATGATGTTCATGGTGAATGATATTTTTAGCGTACAGAAAGATTTGAAAGAAGTGAGTGAGGGTGAAGAGCGGCCTGATAATGGAATTCTAACTTACATGGAACTTGAACAGATCAGCTTTGAGGAGGCTATGAAAAAATATACGGAAGAGCATGACGAGCTATTAGAGGATTTTCGGAGGGAATGCAAGTTTGCACTTGAGAATGACGAAATCAAATTTGACCTTACGGAGGATGAGAAAATCATTTTCAATGTATCGTTGAAAGCTATCGCGGTGACTTATGGAAATGTGGTGCATACCCAAATTAGGATGCGACGATATGGGAATGACAATTTCCAACTTTCTTTTCAAGACTTGCCACCTTTCGACGACTAAAATTATTTTTCTTTGGTGCTCATTTGCAAATACCAGTGTAGTATCTTATGTTTTTAAATACTCGGGTAGCGAGATTTCAAGATTGGGCCAGCTTTTATTTTACCTAGGGCTAGGGTATTCGGAACTATTTTGGGTCACTCTTGGGCTGCAACTTAAATACAGTAAATGCCCCTTAGACCGGCACCCCTTTAAGCCGTTTTTTCGATAAGCCGGTCTAATTTGGTCGGTCCCGGCAAAAAGAATACCCCCTATAAGCCGGCATTTCTTTAATAATGTTTCGTATAAATTGCAAGTTAACCGCAACTACTACTTGCAGTTGCAAGTTCGGTGCAAGTTCAGTTATTTTCCTCCCGAATAATTGCAACTACCGGTGCAATTGCAAGTACGTTCGACCAAAGTTGCAATAATGCATATTAAAGTAGTTGCAACTATCGGTTTTTGGAAATCTAGTTGGCATTCTTACAAGTTCAATTGCAAGTACGAAACCCTCAAACAATTGCAAGTTATAGTTGGTACTTGATAAGTTAATTGCAACTTAAGTTTCCCCGGCATTTTGAGCTTTTCGGTGTCAAAATGCGGTTCTATGGAAGTCAAGCATGCATGTAGTGGGTTCACTGTATAAAAACATACGAAACATATATACTTGATATATATGTGTGTATACTTGTTGATATCCAGCAAAAGTGTCTTAAAAATTCATAATTTTGAGACATACGCTGGACGCATGCGTTCAGACAGAACGGTCACATGTCTGTTTAGTACTTGCAGTTGCAACTATAATTGCACTTGTCAATTGCAATTTTTTGTGTTTTTTATGCAAGTGCCTTATAAATTGCAAGTTAGTTACATCGAACTTGCATTGCAATTGCGGTTATTTCAAATTAACTTGCATTGCATTCAGTCGCAAGTACTAACCACTAGTACTAGTACTTGACTTGGTGCGTTATCAAGCGCAATTGCAAGTTCGGTGATTCCATTTATTCGCACCGACAGAAACACTACTCTTTAAGCCGGCCGAATTTCCAAGTCCCTACCGTGTATTCACGGGTACTTAAGCTGGTCTTCCACGAAAAAGTATGCTTGGGCGTCCTCTTTCATACATAAATTAAACTCCTTCTTTCTTGTTGGCGACAAATCACACTAAATTCTTAGTTATACCTGCTTGCCGCGAATCTTTCTCAATTCGAGATTCGCTTCTGTAGTGGTAATAACAAGATTGCGAGCCCAGTAAGCTTTTACACTCTTGAGGGCACTATCCGTGGAGGTATGCATAAAGGCATTGGTAATTTAAACTAAAGGGAAAGGTCATACATGTTTCTTCTTTGGTAGCTGATAACAAAAATAAAACAATATTTCGAAGGGATAAATATGCCAAATTAACGGCTTGAGTTTGCATGAGCAATGAAGAAGGCCTAACCTTTAATACAGACCTACGAGCTCCATCAACCCAATTCATAGCGTGCAAAGGAAAGAGTATATGGACCAATTTACTACATGGATATATGTATATTTTTTTTTATTAATTTTGGAGTTTTAATAATTATTAAAATTAATTATTAAATATTTCCAACGTTTCGATCACCCTTGTAATTAATTTTATATAATCCATTAAGCCAGCCAAGGTCAGCTTATCGATAAGCCTGCCCCTCGGTAGGCCGGCCAAAATATTTTTACCCCATAGAGGCCCCATAGAGAGGAGATACAATGGGATGAATATAGCGATTATCCCCATGTTATTCCTATGAATTCTACCAAATACGCACCCCCGTGTATCTCCTCTCCCTAAAAAAATAAAAATACACGCAATAGTGATTCCGAAAGACAAAAATGAGATCTTTTAGAATTGTCATGCGTCATTGAGCTATGACGACCCGTTCTGGAGATATAAATTGGTAAATATTTAAGGATCCCCCCATAACAGAATAATTGTTTGGGCCTCGAGGCGGCAAATCCGATAAGCTCCTTTATTACAAAATAATTTCATGTCCTGAGTAGGCGTTTTGATTTTGGATAAACTCATTATTTTTCATAATTTAAGCGATAAAGAAAAAATTAAAATGTTTATTTGCACTACACCCTTCTTATCATGAAAATGTTGTTAAAAATGTATTTTTTGTCATTTCTGGATTTTTGATGTGAAGATTGAGGTGAATCCAGAAGTTGAGACAAAATATACTAAATTTATTGTGACAATGAAAACGAGGCGCATTGAGTCGTCGTAAATAGTTGTACTTCCATCCACCCCGACGACATCAATAGTATGAAGCTGTATATGACGAGAAGTTGCCGAAACAAATGGTAGAGATATAGGAGAAGCCAACAATGAGGAACTTTGAGAAAAATTCGATGCATTTCAAATAAACTCTCAATTCCATTGGAGTGATCATTTTTCACGGTTTCACTGGCATAGAAGAGTTAGAATTACATAGCAGGTCAATATTTCCAAATAAAGTCTGAGAGAGGTAAAGAATTCACTGTCAGTTTATTAGATTTGGAGTTTTTGATAGGATTGGAACGGGAAGTCAAAGATGAAGTATCTCAAAGAAAATTAGCAATCTAATGGTCAAGGTCAGGAAAGAGCTATAGCCTGGAAAAGAGATGCAAATATTCCTTGACCAAAACCTGAAGCAATAAAATTACAATCCCTTTCACTCATCGTCAGCAGCAAAAAAATTTAGAAGTTCTATTACTATATTCAAAACCAAAGTTAACCATAGCAAATGAAGACATGTTCAAGGTGTGAGGTACAGTCAAACCTCTTTATAACGTCATCTCAAGGGACCGTGAATTTATGGCCGTTATAGCGATTCCTTTTATAATGGTTATAAATGGAGATTGGGTAGATTTTCTACTGCCGCTATATCGAGAGCACCGTTGTTGGAATGACCGTTACAACGGGGTTTGACTGTAGATGTGAGTAATAATTTTAGTGCAATTGATTTATCAAGGTGAAGGTTTTATTTAATGCCATATGTATAATCTGCGAAAAGTACTTTGAATTACCTGAAAGTATCAATGAATTCTATCAATGAAGTATAATTATTTGTCCACCTTAATTGAATTCTAAGGTGCTGGAAAAAGTGCTTTACTCTTGAATTACTCATCAATTACGCTTCTTGGTAGCCCTTGTGTTGGAAAATGTTACACACACGATCTGGTTCCTCCTGAAGATATTCTTGACAACATATAGTGAAAGCTCGAAACAAGAAGATATCAATGACCGATATTTTATAGGATTGATGGTGATAAGATGTGTGGAATTTATTATTATTATTATAAATTATAATTATTAATTATGGTAAAAACAAGTGGAATGAAATACCTATAGTAGCTAAAGAAACTTCTAGGTAAATCCAAAAGAATAGTAACTGAATGGTTATTAGAATAACGATTATGTAAATAGGCAAATTATTTGATTGGCATCCTTCTAAATTCATTGTACTCTTTTCGTTGTCTTAATGAACTTTAGTGTTACAACGGGGAGACCAGTCTGTATGTACTGAAGTTGGTATAACACGTTAATAAAGTTGTACGAATGTAAGTGTGTAAGTATTTATTTTCATGTTCATGCACAAAAATTTGCTAAATGTATCTTGCCAATTGGTCAAAGCTCCTACTGGCGAGCGAAATGAGCTGTAGGGTGTGGTATATTTTGCAGGTGTTACGAATGCACTTATTGCGTACAAACAAACGTAGAGGAAAGGCTTATGTGCGAAAAATGCCAAACCCTTCAGCTCATTCTGGCTTGACTCACCTCTATTATCATATTAGATAAATTGTTTCACTTCATCCTATTTTCTATTGGTGCCCTCTACGACGTACTAATGAGGTACACTTATCACGAGTGTTGCAACCTTCTCAATGACGTAGTGAACAAAAATCGCCACCGACTCCCTTTCCATCACATGGAAATCTCCCACCTTAATCCCAACAATAGCTATGGATTCAATTTGTTTCTCAAGGATTTTTCCAGCCCGTACATTCACTACGGAACCTATTGTCAATCTCCCAAACTCCATTCTTAGGTCCCTCAGATACTCCGGGATACTGAAAGCTTTGTCAAAACACACTGCAAATAGAATTACAACATAACCAGCGAATCCCAGAAAAAATATTGACATTTCAGGATGATGGGAGAAGGACCGGATGGCTATGAAAAAGCATGATATGCACATGGCCAAGCACGACATTTTCATAAGATAAATTATAGAAGAATTCCCGGAATTGAAGAGGCGCACGAGCAGCTCAATTTCCCTGCATTCCGCCAGTTCTGTTGAGGCTGATTCTGGCTTTATCCTGCCCATTCTGAAAAGGAAGCAAAAATTCCAAATAAGTTGCATTAAAGACATAAAAATACGATAAAAAAATAAATTCCCAACTCACCTAAGGGACGCAACTTTAGATTTTAGCTTATGACTCACATCTTCCAAGAAAAGTATGATACTCTCCAACATGAGTACCAACTCAGCACAAACATAGTGCATTGTGACTTGCTCTTGAAGAAATAGAAGGGCAAAAGTCACAGGATTTTTCCAAGACACCGGAAGTAACTGGTAGACATGCAACTTGGTGCAGAAAATACTCGCTGCGGTCACAAAGCCAGTGACGATAGTCCAGGCCGCAGGCGGAAG
>JAQFXU010005652.1:0-11338 GCA_034693705.1 Spatulosminthurus flaviceps | reverse complement strand
TCAGTCTTTTTTCATTTAAAGTTCCACACACGCACTTAATTACTATTCCATTCTTAATTAATTTACGCTTGGTTAGTTTTCCTTTAAATATTCATTCTTTTGGTCCACCGCCTTGCAAAAATTCCATTCTCCGCATAGAATTCCCCTGACTAAAAGGAACAAAAGGGGACGAGTTGTGTATAATTATTTTTCGCATAATTTAAAAAATACCTTTTATTAATTTATCAATATAATAACTCCAAAGGAAAAAAACCGGTTTGTCCTACAGCCTCTAGCTTCCTCATCCATTTTAAGCTTTAAATTAACTACGTAGAAAAGCCCATGTGAAATTGCAAGTTGTGTGAGTATTGGCAATATAATAGCAAAAATAATCCTACCACACCATTAATTATAGCCTTTCCAACTCATTACATTTACTCATTATGTGTCATATAAATCAACTTGCAAAGCTCATTAAATGCAATTGGCACTATACTCACAAGTACGCTAGCCAATATTTAAGCGGCTTTCCAAGCATTATAACATATTATACAAGAGCCGATAGCATGTAATTACATAAATGCATTTTCCATTGAACAACATACTAAAATTTGTGTAAGTGCAAGTGTTTTGTCATAATGTCACCTAATCATATTCCCATTTATTTAATTATTGCAGCAGCTCCAGTCCTTAATTGAACCAAGCTCATATATTGGAACAGAGAAGAGAAATTGAAAGTAGTTTGGAAAAAGGAGGACAAACAAAAACAACATACCAGTACTTTGCTTGACTGGAAGAAGTAAATTTTTGAAGAAGTGGACGTGGTCTTTTGGGTCCAAGTCGTCCCCATGCCGTCACTTCTCTCCCACAACAAAACCCAGAGAAGGAAAAAAATGTGCTGAGAAGAAAGGTTTTTGCCGTTGAATGAACATCTGACATTGAAGTGTAGCAAAAGTTTTGGGAACTAAAAGTAAAGTAGAAGGTGTGAAAGAAAGAAGAATTAAACTTGACGCTAGCCTGCCTACTTCTCTGAGTACTTATACTTCCTAGTAGGTAGCTTATACATTGTAAAGCTGTGTGGACATATAGTTATCGCAATAACTCCGTAAAAAAACTACAGAGAGAAAGGAGGGAGCAAGTTGAGAGAGACAGAGAGGACACAAGTGGAATTGGTAGAAGCGACTCTCCTTTTTCCTCTTTGGTCTTCTTTACTTTGTACTTGAGCGTGTCTTCATAATCCTCAACGACTTGTCGGTTTCCATTCCGTTATTGTAACTTTTAAAACTACACTCACACGTATCTATAGAAGACAAGTATTAAGTGTGTGTGTGTGTACAGACATAGCAAAGGACTACCTCTGTGTGTAAACCACCGTTGTTGGTTGTCTGAATGGGGAGAAATGCATCATAATTTTACGAAATGTTACTGAGAAGCAGAGTCCTCGTATTTTTCGACCTTCTCTCCCTGGTCATCACAATCTTCAGCTCTACCATCGTACAAGGTTAGTTCTTCTTCCCCTTTACCATTTATTTTCATTTGCTTCAAACCACTTTCTCTCTCACCATCCATTTTACCCAGCTTGAGAAAATTCTTCTACTTCTATATATAATTTCATATATGTAACTTTTCCATATAAAATACACTACTTATCTACTACTCATACTCTAATACTCTACTTATATAGGAAATATTGTGGTAGTATGAGTGCAGCTGGGAAAATATATGGTGGTGCAATTTACAACTTTTAGTAACTACTGGACATCTCTTTATTTCCTCTTCCTTGTCCACGTTTTTTTTACTACTACTACACTCGAAAAGAAATCAACCCAGTCATATGGACTTCAAGGTTAATTTACAAGGAACTGCTGGACGTGTAGTTCCAAACTAATCCTACTTCTTACATAGCTGTGAGAGCGGAATTGTTGGGTTGGGTTAGGGAACATTTTCCTTGCGATTTTCCTTGCCAGCAGAGAGACCAAGAGTAATTAGTGAATTATATAACATTTTCACGATTATTTCCCTCCCTTGCTTTTCACACTTAGCAGCCAGAGCCTCCGCAGGCTGTCTCCCTAGCTTTTTTCATTTACCATGGGAATTCTTAGTTAGTCATAAATACATACAGAAGCACTTTACAGGAGGGGAATGGAATTGAAATAGAGGATCATAAAAAGGGTAATTCACGTGTCTCTCAACTTGTCTAAAAAGCCTAGTTCTTTGTGAGAGAGCGAGCATCCAGTGGCTGTATAATTACCTTTTAACGTCCGCCATAAAAACTCTCTCTCTCTCTCTCCCTCCCCTCGGCATTTACTACGTATGTTGAACGGTATTTTTTGCAAAAGTATTCTCCAGTATCTCTATACATACGCTGTAAGGTGTAATCAACCTGGTTATTTAATGTGCATGGGTGATAAGCATCAGAGGAGGAGGAGGAGGAGGGTGGTAGAATTTAAACTGTAGTTTGGAAGAAAAAAGATTTCGCGGATTGTATGTCTCGTTTTTACAGTTGTGTTAATTAATGGCGAGAGTGTAAGTTTTAAAATGTCGGGTTATTTCCATTAAAATAATACTTATTTTCACACTTTAAATTACTACTTGTAAAGTTTGGGTTTTTGCTCGGAATGAAATATAACATACGATAAAGCTTTGCTATACAGCTTTCAACTCATTATTTTTCCTCTGCGTCTGCTGCTCTGGAACAAGGAGGATTTTTAATGTTGGGTTTTCGGCTTAAGAAAATTACTTTTGTGATTTAAATATGTATTTGTACACACGTGTACTTATATTCATATGTGTAATTATATACTTTTGTAATTACAAGATGGAGGCGGGGTCTTTTGAAAAATTTTGCTGTACATATAATAAGAAATCAACATTTTAATAGTATTAAGGGTAGAGAAGGTCAAGGCCTTTGGTTCGTGTTGGTGGCCAATTCAGAGAGTTTTGTAGTTCCTTACTTAGGGAATAGTCCGTATGGCGTTGTATTTCTAGACGTATAGAGAGAGAGAAAACACATACTCATACACCACCCAAAAGTTAATGGTGTAATTAAAAGAGCAATATTGGCTTTGTTGGAACTTACGTAGGCTAAACGTCTAATTAAAAAGGTGTTTTAATGGGGGAGTTGTTCCTCGTTTAGTTGTGAATGTTGAGGGTGATATGAGAGGCGCTCCGCTCTCCGCTCGTATCTACACGTAAGTATCCTTTGAAATTTTACTTGAGCTTATGATTATTATTGCACTCTACTATAGATATTACCGCTAGTCATGGAAGTACAGGATACAAAAAAACAAATGGAGAAAAAATGAAGTGAAAAAATGATTTTACGGAGTAGGATTTTTTTAATTCCTTGTATAATAACAACTTCGAGCAAGCTTTTATATAACTTGTTTTGTCATGTACTTAAGAAGTTATTAAGAGAGAACGTGAAAGTAGGGAGGTACGCGTGGTAGCGTACATGTAGTAAAAGGAATTACCATTTGGCACGTATGATTTAACCTTACTTTGGCAACATACATTGTTTCATAATAACCTGTACGAGGAGTAATAATTAGGAAAAAATCTGATTTACAGTACTACTCATCAGAGTGGTATTGCCATTAGGGGAAATATTACATGGAACATAAAAGTGACATGAGCTTAAGGAGTAATCAAACAAAATAAAGAGGATTATCTTGTGTGTGTTCCATCATGATATGTTGGAAGGTAGGAAGAAAGCACTTGTACTTTCAATGTAGGGGCTACTTTCGGATGACAGTATACATAGAGCAATTGTAATAGAAGAGAATATGGTGGAGATTGAGCGGAAGTTGGTCACTTTCTTATTCTCATTGATGGATGCTTCGGTTCGTAAAGCAAGGTAGAAATGGCGATTGTGTGAGAGCAAGTTACAAGTTATACTGTGTGGGCCCAAATAAAAGAACGGAGATTGGTGTATATTGAGACGAGCTATAACAGCAGAGAACAGGGACGGTAGAAATAATTCATCAAAGAGAGAAAAGAAGTGGAGGTTGGACGGAGGATTTCGATGAGATTCCTTTATGAGTTTCTCCCTCCTTGAGATTATTGTTCTCTCGCCGTCCGGGAACATCCCATTCATTACGACCCAATGGTCCATTTGTCTTCTCCTTTCGCGCCTTCCAAGCTTCCTTCCAGATTAGCCTCAGTTTCCTTACGCCATGGAAATCATTTAACATTCTGTGTATGTATTTATGTATCAAAATATTCCTCTCTCTCTGTGTACACACTTTTCTGCATAGTACAATAACGTATACATGTACTTTTAGTATTTAGAGTGCAGACTTTAATGACAACCTTGGTCCTCTCAAAGCTCCCCCACTTCCCTGAAAATCTGCAATTTAATACCTTTCCATGCATTTTATTACACTTAATTTCCCTCAACCTTCCAGAAATCATTAGGTTATTCAAATTGTCTTTGTTTTCTCAACCAGGTCCTCTCACCTTATTCTATTATTTCCATGGCTATTTATTAAGATTGATATCACATGGAGTGAGTGTTCCGAGTACATACAAAGACTTGGAATTCTAAAGTTTATAAACAAATGAATCCTTGGAAAATTGTTTTCATGAGGAGTGAGAGTTAAATTTACTCTTTATTTTCCTCACTTTTCCATTTGCTTAAACTATAGCTCTTTTAGTAAATGAAGGTAATTTTTCAAGGGGTGCTTCATCTTTAAATAGTAGTTGTATTTATTCCTTGAAATTCCCCTAGTTTACATTCTTTACAACGACGAGGATCCTGTCAAGTTAAATTCTTGAATTTCTCAATTGAAGCAAAGGAAAAATAAATAGTTTTGTTTGAAATTTTTCCTTTCTTCCATCCAGCACAAATTCATGGAGATGAAGTGTATAGATAGTTGGGTATATTGTAGGATAGGGAAAGGGCTGTATTTTCTTTCGCAGAAGTCTAAGCTGAAATGAAGTGTGAAAAAAATAGTGAACGATGCTAATTTGTTCGGGATTCCATGCTCTTGAAAAAAAGGGATCTTGCAATGTAAACTTGAGTTGCTAAGGCATTTTATTGCATATCCGCCTTGAGCATGGGAATTCGCGCTCCTTTTTGTCACGGAAAGGTTTACGGTTATGTGATGCATTCCAGATAAGATGCTTTAGAACATAACATACTCAGAGTACATAACACATTAGCCTCACACTTTCAAGTTCACCAATGCAATATGTGAATGTAATATGAGTGCCAAGCCAAGATGAGGAAGAAAGGAGTGTGTGGGAGCGAAGACGAAAAAGGCACTCGATCTCTCAAGCAATTTTCACAGTAATTATGATAATGAAGTTATATTAAGAAATCCTCTGATGTTAATGGTACATGGATTGAGTTGACTCCCTCCTTCAACGCCAAACTCTTTCTATGCCCATGTATCTTTGTACATATGTCTCTCATTAGGATATTTTTAAGTCATGTGCAGGTAGCTTATACTTTAGAAATAGTACGCACCGGAGGATGCGGTGGTTCCTGTCTTAGCTCTTTCTCCTGATTGCAGCTAAAGGAATTGCCTGTTTTATAATCTGCGAGAATTAGTAAGGCTTTTGGTACGAAAGAGAAAATTCTAAAAAAAACGTTTTTATTTTAAAGCTCCATTTCCTATATGAAATCCTTTCAGGAAATTGTATGGCTTTTGCGACGTATTCTAATTTGAAAAGCACTCACTCACAGGAGTTTTATAAAATTAGAATGGTGGAAATTTTGTGAAGAAATAGAAGTTAGAAAATTTTTCGTTTTTACAAACAGTAATTTTGTGAGGGATATGAAAAAGGGGGATTTTTGCTGGAAACTCCTCTTTTTTCCCACCCGCATCTCATTCTCAGCTGAAGGGAAAAGTCCGTAGTGTTTTCATTTGAACATACATGTGCAGTGTATTTGTTGGAGTTGAAGTTAGAAAAGCAATGCTTTCATTGTGATTACTACGCTGATGATGAGATGAGCTTTTGGAAAATAAGAGCAAGGCCTCACGCATGCATCGTGATTAGAGCCCAAGTGTGGTTTTCAGGATGAAATAGACGTAAATGGGCGGTTTCCACGACCCCCAAGAGCTTCTTCCCACTAAATTAACACAAAAGTCAATCTCCTCGTAATGTTTACTCTGACTCTCATCTCAGCCTCTTTAATTCGTCTTCCTCTCTTCAGCCTTCCTATGCAATTCCATAGGTATACATATAAGTGCATGGCCCTCTCTGCAACCTGCATGCACTTCAACCGAGCCAAAAGACCAGTCTTGTGTGTTGTACGTAGGAGGACATTATTTTCCGAATCAAATAGGCTCCTGTCAGTGATACATCCTGATGCGAAGGATAGCGTCTAGGAATCGTATGCAGTATAAGATATTTTACTACCAAAATCCCTCTCAAGGGCCTTTCCTTTATCGGGCTCCCGCTTCTTCATCCCTATCCTCTCTCTCTCCATCAGTCCTCCTTTTCGTTATCCCGAAAATGACCGACTCGAGTGTGTATTTTGCGAGAAGAGCCAGAGAAATTCAAGTTAAGCTTTCTCTCTCTCTCTCAACTCTCGACACATTGCACGTAGAGTCTGACTAAGCAGTATGATCATTGCCAAAATCAAATCCAACTGCACTTTAATTAACAACCATTTAGGTAATGAACATGAGGTGGAACAAGGCTCGTAAATTTTTCTCAGCTCTCACTCTTTTAGCTGACGGCTTGTTGTTTCCAACTAAACTATTTCTTTCCTCTCTACATTCATTTCCACTGACTTTCCATTTCCTCTTGCTCTCTCATTCCTTCCTATTCTTCCTATATGTATATACTGCAGGGAAATAAAATATCCAAGGTTTTCACATTATTTCCTCTCTGTGATTTAGAGCGCTAAAGATGTATGTAGTTACATTCACTCTCGATATATTTTCAAACAATGGCATTATTTCCATAGATTTACTTCTTACTACACATTTACTATGCATAGAAAATCATGCTCTTCTGGATATATTTTGTTTGCAACTCACATTCAAACTAAATGAGTGTTACTTTTAGCACTAATGCCACGCAACGTTATGGTCAATGACACATATCGAAATTCTCAAGGGAATGGAACAAGTATCTTTCCGGTTCCTTCATTTCCACTCTATACTTGTATATAACATGGAAAGAGCAAAAAGAAAACGAGTGCCAGTGACAGTCAATGTGGAATGTGTATTTAAGGAAACAGAAGCTCTCGTACAAAAACTTTTTTTTATACATAAACTATTTTTCCTATTCCTTTCCTTTTAAAACTGAATACTTATACAACCTACCCACGCGCGGCTCAACACCTGAAAAAAGCTGAGAACAAATCAAGTTGGTAGGGAGAGAAAAAAAAGTACATGGATTTTAATTAAATGGAATTTCGCCAGATCAATCTCTCCTCAAGCAAATAAAACTTATAAAGTAAAGTAAACCTTTCAACGGTAGTTTATTTACAGAGTGATAGGGAATTTTACATACATTTGAATATTTGGAAGAATCACCTGTTTTAACATGTACGTTTTATCCGAGCAATGCCCTATGTACAACTTTACTTGGATCTTCAAGATTTATACTTCCTTAATGTAATGAAAGGATCTACACGCACTCGCACACACACACACACACACCTACATTTTTTTGAAAAATCTAGCCAAATCCTTTAAGCTCTCAAATTGCTTGCTCACGGGAAAAGACACGTTTATGAGAGCTAATGACTCAATGCAAATGTAGTGCGGCGCCATGCAAATGGCATTTGTGAGATTTCCATATATCAACCCTGTAAATGCAATGTAGTGAAAAATCCTTTATAAAGATAGGCTTTTATTAGCCTTTACATTTTTAGAATGCACGTGTGCAAAAGAAGAAAAGTATAAGTGAAATGTTTTCACTATAGAAATTTATAAATTTTATCCCCTTTTTCTCACCGCCAAAACATTACTAAAAAAACAACCCTCCTCTTTCTTCCATCTATAGTTTCAAACTTTTCTCATAAGAACGATATGGATTAAATTTAATAACTGCATGCAGGGAGAGTTTTTTTTAATAGGAAAAGCTTTGAGACATGAAATGATGGAGGCCGTGAACTTGTACGTAAGACACTCACTTCAAACGCTAAGTGAAAAAAGGAACAAAAGAAATTCTTTGAATATACGCACCCAGTCAAGAGGAAAATATCGTGAGAAAAGTAAAATGTGTGTCAGGCTAGAAAGCTCAAGATTAATTTTCTTATTAGCCTAATCCTTCCTGAGTTTTCCTGAGAGAGAGGAATCCTATGTAAATCCTCACATACATCTCACCCTTAAAAGGAGAAAGGAGTTTTTCTATAGTTAAAAAGACTTGCAGAAAGAAAAGTATTTTTTTCTTTATTTATTTACACACACAGTTTTCATGCTTCTCTCCGAGATCCAATAAGTTCAACCTGGTTTGATGCCTTTTATTCCCCAAAGGATTAGTAAAATTCTTCTTCACAGACTGAACATTGAAATGACAAGTACAAGGTTTCTAACTATATTCAATATAGAAACTTTTTTTCTTTTGTAGTATATACTATGTATATAGTACGTCAACGTCAACCTGACTCAAGAAATTGGTCGATTTCCTTTAGAATTGGGTTGGGCAAAATTGAGCATGAGTGACTGAGTTCAAATCAATTGCTATTTTCTATGTAATAGGAAATTACATACATTACGATAAATATTAGCCATTTACTAGTATAAAATTCACTATGAATCTCTATGGAGATTTTAGATACACCCAGGTTTTTCTTACTTAGCTCCACGTGTACGTACGAACACCGCTCAAGGAAAAGTACTTGTGTATTTCTTTGCAAGCTTGAATTATTTTCCTAGCTATACTTTTGCAATGCTTACGTAATATTTGCTCAACTCTCCACATTGCTCACTCTATTACATATACGTAGGCTGAGCCGGTGAAATTCCTTTGCATTAATTTAATGCCTTTTTACACTCGAATTGACACAAAAGCTCGGAGTGGTGCAATTTCTCTTTATGCAAAGGTAAATGCTGGGAGTTGGCGGAGGAAAGTTTCTTCTCTTCTTTTTACATTTATTTATTTACTAACTTGACAAAGTAAATCTCTGAGGAGGTACTCGGGTTTTAGCTATATGCTTATACGTTTACAGTATTTCCCTTTTTACACTACTACAAATATAATCTAACGAGTTCTTTTAGACATTCGTCTCTTGGGCATGTATGTAGATATACATATGTACGTAATGGACTCAGACTGTGAAAAATGTACCATGGGAACATGAAAGCAAGTATATTATGCATGAAAAGAAATTTTTCTAAATACAAAGTCCTTCTACAGAGGAAGAGTAAGATTTGACCCGTGGTGTTTAAGTTTGAGAGCAAACTGTGGAAAATATTATGCAAAGTATGAAATGTAGTTGGCAAGTCATGTTGATGCTGAATAATAGCCTTTGTCTCCGCCTCCTCATCATTAATTATAGTTAATTTTTCCTAAGGCAATAGCCTTTGTTTGCATATGCTTGACATTATAGGCTTCTGAGGCTAGAACAAAGATATACGCAGTACAGGTACTAAAATAGAAGTCCAGGCTTTTTCCTACCATTCATATGGGAATGGGATCAAGGGAATAGGCAAACTCTCTCTGTATGGCTCGAACTCTCTCACTCCCTCAGCCTCAATACATCAGTGTATTGGAAGGTAGTGGAGTGGAAGAGGAAAAACTTCTAGTCCATGAAATACTTGTGAAAAATTCATTAGATTACATTATTCACATGCGATAAGTACAGAGTGTTGTATAGTAGAGGCTATGGAGAGGTATAATTATTGGAGAGACGTTTCTCTCTCTCTATATTTTTTTCCACAGGATATTATAAAGGTTGGAAGTGTGGGTGAAACTATAGGAGGAAATAATGATGTTACCTACACGTGGTAATGATGTTTTCCTGTTTCCTTCTCGATTGTTTGACAAGTCGAATAAGTGTTGGTGGCAGTAGAAAAATCATTATTCACTTCTACTACACCGACCTTTTCTTTTCCTTCCTCTTTACTTCTATGTATAGTTCTTTGGTAGGATGATAAAAGATTTTTCTATAAATTTCCACTCTCCTGTAGTTTTTAAGGGTAGAAATCCTAAAGAAAAAATATTTTGCTAAAATTCCTACTAGATTTATCCACATTTTTTCACAAGGCTATAGCAATTATACATGGAAGACCATATAGGAAATGCCCCTGGAATAATATATAGGGAAATATGTATTATTTGGCCTCGTAAGTTTTTCAAATGAAGATGGATTAGTTCACTCAATGATTAAGTCCACAACTCCCACAAACCATCTTAAACTGACAAGTTCATTTTTAGCAGTGATTTTTGTTCGTAAAAAATATACATATACTCCCAAGCTATACTGTAATAGCGTAGCTATACTTTTAATAATAAACATTGATTTTTTTTCAACGATTCTATCCCTTGGTTTTTATAGGTATTCTATAGCCTGTAAGGTTCTTTCTATACAGAGAAATGAACGTTTTTCTTGAGAGAAAGAAAATTCTACAAGCTCTAAGCTCATTTCCTATCGGAAATACCATAGCATTAAACTTAAGCTTCCGTAAACGTGAAAGAACACTGGATTGTCAGTTCTGCAAGGAAATAACAAGTACACATGTTTTTTTTATCTAACCGTAGGAATTTTTCCCAGAGACTTAAAAGTGTTTCTATAGTCGGCTCTACTACATAAGCTTCAATGAGACTTTTCACACCTTTTATGACAACGAATATTTTTAGCTTGGATCTACATATTTACTGGAAAGTTAAGTTCAAATGCTCGAGTTATTCTGTATAGGAAAAAAACAAGTGCTTATTTAAAAGTTATTTGACCTTTAGCGCGAAATTTTTTCCTTACAAAACAAACATTTGCCAAAGCAGGGCATATGTACCATTAGTGTAAACAAATATGGTAGTCTTGCTAGAAGCTGTGTACATTATTTCGGCTCTTGTGCTTTTGAATTAATTTCATATTATCTTTCCAGCCCAAGTACCATACAGTCTCTATGCATTTTTCATATAGTTTTAAGAGCTTAAATCTATCAAAAAATACTTGAAAAGACAGAGGAATGATAGGGGAAGAAAAACTAAGGAATTCTGTAGAATGGGTAGCAATCTTGAAAAATGACGGGGACAAGTGTACTACTAGAGATAAAGAAAATGAATAAAGTATTTGACGTGAAACTTTTAATGCAAATTTTTTCAAAAAAAAGCTTCAAGCAGTTGTATGTTTTGTGAGGACTTGACACGCATGTAAACAAAGATTTGAGTGAAGTTGCTCTTCTCACATGCTTCAATAGTATAATGTGTAAGTATGCCAGAAGACATTATTTTA
>JAQFXU010005651.1:0-11339 GCA_034693705.1 Spatulosminthurus flaviceps | reverse complement strand
ATCGGTAAGAGAAAAAGGGTCACACTTGGAGTCGATGCAAATAATTGAAGGAAAATCCCCAGAAAAATGGTGAAAAGGAGGAGCCAAATCCACACAAAAGTTTCAAAGGGCTGAAGGTAGATTTGAAAGGAAAGGGAGGTTCGGAGATTGTGACAGGAGAGGAAAGCTATTCCATCGGAGTAAATTGGGAGGAAATCTAATTCCATTAAAATAGGCACGTTTATGAAAACGGACACATATTTATGTGCGTTCCAACTTTGCGATGCTCCAGGTGAAGGAAACGCAGAATTTGAAAGCTTGTCGGCCACAATGTCGCTGATTATTTCGATATACTCCGAGGAAGGCATGCACGTGGGTTCTAAGGTGGTAAAAATGCTCTTTCCCCTTTCCCTTACGGGTTTCTTGGCTTCAAATTTCCCGTCAAAACAAGCCCTCTCAGTATTCATCACAATAACATAACTCATGTGTCTTTGTATAATGTCAAATGTCGTATCCAAATGGTTGCGCATTTCACGATGTTTTTCCTTGTCGGTACTCCACTTCAAGGACATTTTCTTGCGTAGATGGCGACAACTCATGCAACTTGTGAACCACCGGGAAACTTCAACGTGGAAATGTTTTTGGGTAATGGCATGTATTTTGAGGGACAAGAAACTTGACCAGCTTAAGTCGTATATACTTTCGAAAACATGTGCAGCCCAAATTTGAATTTGTTTGTAACAATAAGGCATGTAGTTCAGGCTGAATGCAAATGACACATACCCACCATGTTGTGAATATTTTAAAAATAAGGCACTGTTTAGAAAAAGCTTACTGAAGCCGTTTTTATTTTCTATTGAACTATCTGAGAAATAAATAAATGCACCATGGCATTGCTGTCGAAATTTTTCCACAACGGGTAAAACGGGATGGTAATAAAGAGAAATGTTTTCTGGGAAACTTAGTTTGTTATAAAGAAGAATTGGAGATTGAGAATCTTGTAGGTTGTCCATGCAGGTGTCCTCAAAATAAAAGCTTTGACTGCAGTCGGAAAAGATATTTTGCCAAGTTTTGAGGTCCCGGAATGTGAAGCGGTCTGCACAGTCTTGGGTGGAAACTGTGGGAATAAAAAGAAAAATTGATGCAAATAATTGAAGAAAAGTTTTTATAAACATCTTTTGGCCTTGAACGTTTTTGAAAGTAGAGTTGCTAGAAATGTAAAGTTTTATTTACTCAGGTTGATCTTATCGTAAATTGTAGAGAAGTTTATTTTATTTCTTGTGTGTCAGCTTTTCCACTGATTTGGCTCCTTTATAGTTTTTCTCCCTTCAATGTACGTTTTGAAAGGAATTGTGTCAATTAAATTGGTACTCTGCCACGTGGATTGCGTGAGAAACGAGGAGTCTTCCATAGGGTAAGTTAAGTGTATTAAAAAAAGCACTTTATTTTTCCACGCCTTAGGAAAAAAACTAATTTCGTTGGAGTGGCGTGGATGGAATTAGTGGGGACAGGAGTGTTTAATTTATTTTTCGCCTGGATTGAAAAGAAATCCATTTTCCCATTACCTCTGGTGGTGGTTGGCTCAAGTTTTCTTTTTCTCTCATCGTCCACTCATTCACTTTAGCATTTTATTTTCTAGTTAGGCATTAATATAGCCCCAAACAACGAACTTTAAATAGAGAGTCGAAATTAAATCGTGCATTGCCTGATGCAAAGGAATACTTGCCACAAAAACTAAAGCAGGCTTCGGGTGGGCCATTAATTATTACCGTTTTTCGCGCGGGCCGAGTTATGGGAAAACCCAAACCCGCGTTGTAGTTTATTCTGTTGAACACTTTGCATACGCAACTAACTTTTTAGCTAGATTTTCACGTACGTTTAGATGAATAGCAGCGGGTGAAAAGGAAGCTTATGACTAGTTTTTGCTTTAGAATTTTTAGGAGCAGATGGTTGGAAGAATTTCGTATTTAGAATTTCTGCATTAAGCCCATTATGTACTTTAGCCGACGATATTCAATTTACTTGATATTTCACTAGTGGAAAGATGCAAAAAACCTTTTTTGATGCATTGCAAGTATTTGTTAATTTTAATAATTTTTCAAACTCAATAAACACCCGCTTTCAAAACTGTAATTAGTACTCATTCAGTTTATTAAAGAATAGTGTGATTTTATTCATACTAAATCCGTTGAACGAGTTTTTATTTAAAAAATTTTTCACCGGGTTGTTTGTGCGGGTTGTGAGCGGGTACGGGTTTCTTAATTGCGGGTTATCTGCTGGTTTGGGCAGTTAATAATATTAAGTACAACTTGCGGGCGGGGCTGAACCGATAAATGCATGCCCGCCAACGGTGCGGGTCGGCCTCAAATTTTATTTACCAGATTTCTTGTGGGCACGGGTTTAAAAAACTCAGCGGGTCACACGTCTACGTGCAAAGCATGGAGGAGTCCGGAGTTTCAAGCCTTATCAAGCTCATGGTTAATTTTTGAAAAGGAAAATGTCAAAACTATTTCTTCTTATGAGAGGAAAATGTTCTGATTCCAAAGGTGGAGTCTAGCAAAACGTGCTTTTCATTCAGTGAAATCTCACTTTGGAGATAATGCAAATCTAGAGAAAACATAAAATTCACACTATTTTTTCCATAACGGAATCATGATCGGAAATGAGCACAAAATGCATTCAACATCTTTAACCCACCTTCCAATCCCAATGCTAACCTTCCCATTACAAAGCCTAAAAACGCTTCCCTAACCACACAAGTTACTCCCAAACAAAATGCTCGCAATAAGCCGGATAATTTTACAAAGCCAAATTCTGCCAAATATTCCAAAGTAATGAAAAAAACAAGCAGTAAAATAACACATGGAATATGATACCAATAGAACCCTGTAAATCCAACGCCTTTGCATCCGGTATCTCCACCAACGAGCGTACTTTGTGACGTGGAAACCGAATTTTCTCCCATTTACCCCACAATGAATAGATTCCACTCGATAATAAGCTCGTTGCGGCCTTTCCAACGTAGTCGTGTTTCTCATTGTAGGATCGATAGATCCGTAGATAAAGATTTGAATCAAAGAAATGGTCATGAGGAGTTTTCCAGTTGTGAGCAAATCCCAAATTCTTTTCCTCCATAACTTTCCTCACAATTGCCCAGTAATATTCAAAATCATCCGAAAACACTACCAGTGCAGTTTTTTCTAACACGAGAATTTTCTCAACCCACTCTATTAGATCTTTCCGTAATAAGCACTTGATCTGACTAGGACTAACATGTTTCATTTCCATGTCGATGTCGATGTCAATTGAATATCTGTGATTATTGCGGACGTCGTAATCTATACGCTGGTCGTCATGGTACTGAAATCTAAAATATCCGTCCTCGCATTCAGTAATACAAGTTGGGTCGTTAAGGTTGTAACATCCTCGTTTATCATATTCGTCGCTCCCTTCTTCCAAATAATCTCCTGCTGGAAAATGAAAGGTGAAATCTGACATTTCTTTCAATCTTTTCCATTTTGTGGAAAATTCATTGGGCATTGTAAAGACTGTTTTGAGGTAGCTTTGATAATTGACCGAGAAAAATATTAGAGAAATACACCAAAAGATGGAAACCCGTTTTCCTAATTTCCCACATACATTTCCCCTTGTTTTGGGCTTGGGCAAATCAAAACCCTGCTCCACTAAACTCCGGAAGATGGAGAACACAATGGATTGGCAATTACAACTAAGGGAGCCCGGTCTTTTTAAATCGAGGCTGAATAAGATCAAAATTCCAACGACACCCGAGCAAGCCAACAAAGAAATCCACACAGGCATTTCCAGAGGATCTGTATACAGCGAAAAACGAATCTTCTCTGCTCTAGCGCCATCTGAAGTAATGAATGTTAATGAAATGTCATTATCCAAGATGAGAATTTGCTCAGGGATAGAGAGAAGTTTTAAAACCTGGTTGTTTCCATAGTAAAATCTTTGGTCGCCACGAGATTCTAAAAGAGTTTGCAAAGCTTTACTCATCCTTTTCGGTTTATCGCGCCAAAGTGGACTCTTACTTTCGGAGTAACTTGTATTTCGGCAAGTTTCGACGAACCTGCCAAAAACCGTGACCTCATTAAATTTCTCAAACATGGATTCCATGCAGTTTGATGTACTGCACAAGAATTCAAAAGATCTTTTGTCCAATGACTTGGAGTAGCACACAATACTTCCACCAATGAAATCGTATTGCGTGGATGATGTTACTCGTACGAGGAAAATATTCGGGTAATAAAATTTTAGTCCTACTTTTTCCCTTTGATTTTCATCCATCCTATTTTCGCTTTGATATTTCCTCTCAAGTACTAAAATCATATTTGGAATGGTCTTGTGAGATTCGATCTTTCTTACAAGAAAACCTTGGAAATTAAGTTCTTCCGTTGTACGATCATAATAATTTTTTTTGACGTAAAAGAAATCCAACATTGAAATAATTTCCAGGCTACAGTGTAAATTTTGGCTTTTGAAAGGTGGATATTTACGGGACTGATGTCGTGTGTACAACCAAAATTGGTAAGGATTCGTGAGTTCGGAACTGACCATGGGATATTTTAGGGACCATTGAATTAAATGAATTAAGCAATTTTCCGAGGTGTCTGTAATTTTTTTGATGTTTCCATCCACGTTGTGTTTGCCAATGGAGTAAATAATGATGAGAAAGCAGGATTTTACGACTAGTTTTGGGACGATGTTTGATGTCATTTTTCCGTTTGATTATATTTAACGGTAATAAATGCTCCAGACAAAAATTTTTGAATGTGTAAAGTTGATGCTTGTTATTTTGGTATGATCTACAGTTTTTTGGGCTCTGCTAGAACAGTAATAAGAACAAAAGAACCTGTGCCTGTAATTTCAAGGTTTTCAGTCTCATTTAAATTCACATTCCTCCACTCTATTATATATACTTTCTATACCGAAGTAATTATTATTGCTATCAATTTTTTTACCACTGATCCATCAAATGAATTTACAGAGAGGTAAGAGCTCTAGACATCAAAAAGGCACAAGTTGTTTCATTAGGAACTGAGAGTACTAAATTCTTTTACAAAAGAACAAATCTTTTATTTATTGACGGCCACACGGAAGGTTTGCAGAACAACAAAACTCAATGGAATTTAATGAACGGATTAACGAGCCGAGTCCTTAAATTAAGTAAAGCTCATTTCCAATTTCTTGTAGGCACACGTTCACTTGGAAAGTACTTGAAGTTTTTAAAATTGATATTACAATAATATCTTTAAGATGAATGCTGCATTTACATGCGCAATTTATATTTACAATAGGAATTGAGTGCACTACATTCTTTTCGAAATTTCGAATAAATAACTTTTTTTTTATTTAATGACGTCCATTGACGGTCCAAAACAACAAGACACAACAGAACTTAATGAACGCATTAACGAGCTTATAGTCCTTCAATTAAATAAGACTCATTTTTTCATTCTTGTAAATGTCCATTTAGCATGTACTTGAAAATTTATACATTGCTGTGAAAATCTCGTTCAAAAATATCTTATCCACTCTTGAAAATAGTTTTGGATTTTTTGTTGTTCGCTTATCATTACTCTACAAATTAGTGATGCAAATTACACAATCATCACCAAGTAAAAATTCAATGACTTTTAAAATCTTTCATTCAGGGAATGAGAGCGTACTAAATGGGGAAAATTATAATAAAATGAGCTTGGGTAATGAATCAAGCTATTCAAAAACTATTAATTTGAAAAGAATCCATTAATTTATTTGTCATTTACCCCATAATTAGTATATACACGTTAAAATTCAAATTATGCAAACTGCCCCGTTACTGCTAAATGAAAACTAACAAAAAATTGCAGCCATCCAAATGTCTATTTTAAAATCAATACATCGTTTTTGTTAAAAACATTCATTTAAGTCATTGAAGTAAGTTTGGTTTAGATAATTTAAATTTATCCCGGCGGAGACCAGACAACCCAAAATTCATGTTTTTTGCATAACCCTGGATCGTACATGGCGACTACGACTAACAATTAGAGAGGCTTTACCTGATGGCAATGAGTCCTTTGTAAAACTAATCTGTTTGTTTTAAATTTTTTAAAGCTAATTATTTTAGTACAACAACGAATTAACTCCATCAAGAAGGAATTCACGTAGTTGAAGGTATGCAGTAGTTATATATATGGGGAAGTAACACTCAAAGATTTTAGAATGTATGAGGAAGCTAAAATTTTGTATTTTCACCTCAAGGCATTCTCCAAATGTTGTTTTGTTTGCTGAAAATGCGAGAGAAAAAGAAAATTTTTTGTACACAGATTTAATTGCCAACTTCTTATCTACTAGGCTGCTCAGTTAATTAATTTATATGAGTAAAGTAAATTTGTAATATAATGAATTGAGTCACTTACATAAATTGAATTAAAATGAGAAAAAGTTACGGGCGAGACAACTGAGAGAGCTGTGGTCAAAATTATTAGCTTGAGCTTTAAATAAAAATTTACCTTTAGAGTGACATTTTTACAGTTTTGGAGGAATTAAGTGTATTTACCAATTAATTATTTCTAACTTTTAAATATATGTACATATAACCAAGCTCATTTCGTGCTTGGACCGTCTACATTTACTCAAAGAAAGTTATCACCAAATGCCAAACACAGGGATGTATTTCTGTCCCGTGAAATAATAACAAAGGCAACTTTTGTCTATGAAATTATTTAAAAATTTAATTTCCTATCCAACGTATACGTGAACCAAATTAGAATAACGGGAAGTGCCGACATAATTTAATGGTACGAATCATTACTTGATCAATTTTTGTGACGGAGTTATGCACTTGAGGGGCATTAAAAATATTAAGCTGCTGCTGTATTCTTCAAGCGAAATTTTTGTAGCTTCGTAACTCATTGAAAGAGTTTAAAGTAGGTTTGAAAGCACATTATATTTACCTCTCTTAGATGCTGAACCCATAAATTTCTACTAAAATTCGTATTGTGCATGGACAAATCAAAGTTTACAAACATTAACGGAAATTTCAAAATTCATAAAGATATTTAAATCTTTTACAAAAGTGTTGGAAGCATCAAGTGCTGTAACAGAACATAGATTTTAACTGGCATCGTGCGATGCTTGCCAAATGAAACAGTATTACATAATGCATATTATGTTCACAAAGTATTTGATTATTCTGGTCAAGAATCTAGTTAACCTCAATTATGTGCATAGAGAGATAGTGGTCAATAATTTTGCATAAAACATGAATGCTCGCTATTTTTAAACACAACTTTAGATTTATCAATTTAATTTTTTTCATTCTGTTCATTTGACTTTATTTACGTTTATTTCAAACTTATTTGGAAAAAAATATTTTTATACTACTTTTAGTACTTTTAAAGTTAATAAAATAATTTTTAAATAGCGGCTGAAAATGTAGCAATTTAACAGTGAACACCCACATGCATCTTTCTACGACTTCCGTGTAAACTCAAGGAGGCCCTTTGAAAGAGTATGTGAAAGTGGAAAGAAAACGACTGTTGCAGCATGCGCCGACGCCCAAAAATTAACATTACAACGCTGCGTGCCCAAAGTACTTTGACATGTAGGACTGTAATTTCAGCATTTAGATAGGAGTTTGAATAGAGAGGAATATATACGCGGAGAGGTTTATGGAATATAAATAGATTCAGTTTCCCTGTTGAGGTCATTGAATTGAGTTTTATTGTACAGGCATTTTGGACCCTAAAAAGCTGTCCGGCCGCGCATGCAAAGAACAAGTATACATGACATGTGTTACGTATGTGTATTCAAAAGGGACTTTAGCGGGTGGAACGGGGAGGAATACATCAGTAAGAAATTAAATGAAAATATGTTTGAAATCGATTTTCTCGTCACTAAAATGCCTAATTAACGTTTCATACTTATGACGAAAATTTACTGGTAAAGATCCACCTTCGATTGATCTGGTAATTATGATGATGCTCATTATGAGATGGTTAGTTAATACTAAGAGTGGGAAGCGTAGTCACACGTGAAATGCTTTTGTGTAGAGGTAACCTGTGGTTAATGTTTTAGGTCGGATATTATCTTTTTTTTATATAAAACAAATTATATATTTAGTACAGTATATTACGCGAAAAAACTAAATGTGGTACTGCGTCGTAAGGCAAAAACCGGTAGCAGTTGAAATATTTTCTTTCTATCTAAGAAATCTTTTATGAAGAAATAAGCGCTCTTCCTCATCTTCGGAAGCACAAAAATTAGCATTTCTGACTAGATCAAAGACGAAATCATAAAGAGAGGAAGACTTAAGCGAATGAGTGGCTTGCAGTTGCAAGAAAGAAAAAAATTCAAAACGTTTGCTAACCTGCTGTCCTTTACATACTGGAAGATGATGGAAATGATGAATGATTCAAATCCTACTGAAAATGAAACCTCCAAGGCTAAACCGAGAGCTCCGCCAGCAAACATGATCATATAACTAATACTAAGGGTACGCCAATTTATATCAGGCAGTGTCTCATGCCTACTAATTATGATCGCTAAAATAACAATATTATCGCGATAATATTTTTCGTTTCTCTAGCTGCAGATGAGCTCTCTTTATCAGTGCAATGTATGCATGAAAAAGTTTAAGACGAAAGCACATATCAAGTATCACGATTTCTGCCAGAATGGTGAGAAACCTTACCAATGTGAACACTGTGGACAGGGTTGCATCGCAAAATCGCATTACGAATACCACCTGAGGACTCACACAGGTTAATTGCGAAGCAATTACCTGCATCAGGGTGGAGGTCTGAATGCTTGAATGAAACAAGTATTTCATAATTTTAATGTAAACATAGATGAACATACATTCGGCTGCTCTAAATGCGGGAAGAGTTTCAATCAGCAAGGAAAATTAACTTGCCATATGCGTACACATACATGTGAAAAATCCTCCAGCGACTCATCTCCCCCACAAATTCCGAATACTGTTCTAACAAGACTGTTCACGGTTCTTCGCATTAATTTAACTAAATCTGCATATGCCCATGAAAAATTCTTCGTTCAAATTTAGAAAGTGAGAAAGACAATAATGCCAATTGTCAAGGCAATCTCCTTTCACTTCCGTAACCAGTACCAATGGAAATGCAATCATTGATGAAGATTACCTCTGGGAGGAGGAAATTCCTGAGTTTTCTTCCGCGCCAGGCAGAAGTGCTATTGTAGAACAAAAAAGAAAATGTTATTGAAAGAATTAATTTTTCAGTTAGCGATAAAACGTCACAAAAATCTGCTCCAAAGGATCCCCAGGATTCTCTTTTCATGTCCAGGGGTGAAGTTGATTTGATGGATAATGAAAAGGACAAGCATGGCCAAATATTGTTAATCAACAGAGAAATTGAGGATTGCAATGGTCCTACGTCTCAGGATCATATAGCAGATAATAAGGACAAACTTGACCGAACCTATGAAAACAACCAGCATATGTAACTTTGTCATGACACCGCAGGTAAGGAATCGGTTGATTCCGCAGTTCGTGATGAAATCTATAGGATTGGTCGGGGAGCAGAAATGCAGCAGAAAATGGATACATATTAGCCAAAGGAGTCGTACCCCTCCATGACCGACAGTTTTCATGCAAACAAGTGACTGATCCCTCTATGTCCCAGAAAAAGGGTTTAAAAAGTTGCGAACATGAATAACATCCCATTGGAACGTGAGTTCTACCGGTGAAAACATATCTGAAGCTGTCTATCCAAAACGATTGCATTTTAATTGCAGGATTCAATGGATTTTTCAGCTAATCTCATTTCAATTTGACTGAAATTTTGCATGAGGCAATGTGGTTTCCTTTGTTTGATTTATGTTTGACCCATAATGGTAAGCACTGTCCATGAAAAGTTGTAAGCAACAAAACAAACTGAATTGGCTAAGTGGGAGCTGCGGTTCTTATTTTTCACGAATTTCGAAAATTTTAGCTATCCCTACGTAGTAAGTATAATATTTTCTGTTTACATATACTTAACTATAATAATGCATGTGATTATAATTATTTTGGAATTCTTCATAAATAAAACTAGACTTAAAGTTAGGGAGGACTCCTAAAACAGCGATGTTTATTAGTTCATGATCAGTTTAGGAGCCACGAGTCTACAGAAAATGACATTTAGCAAGGATTAGGATAAACCAAATGATTGGTTATTATAAATTGTAATAATTTCACAGCATTATAAACAATAAATAGTTGGCGGAGCTGGTAAGGAATTGTTGCTAATACGATCAAGCTTTAGAAATAGTAGCGAATATAAAGTATTCGTTACGGTACATAGGTAAATTAGAATAATAATAAAAACAATGAAATCTCATTCAAAGTCTGAGAATTTTTAACACTCCGGCGGTAGCCGGCCCGGGACCTATTTACCAGCTAGTTTGCATGTATAATTATACATAGTTATTTCTTTCAAAATTATTTCAAAACGTTTGGGGCATTTGCTAAAGTTTCAATTTTGTAGGTAAACTTAATAAGCTTTTCAACAAATATTTTAATACGTTCTTTAAATTGAATTTGAGCCAAGAAATTAAAAACGCGTGAAGTAAGTATGAGACCAGTCTCATACTAAAAATTGTGCTTTTAAATTAAAATTAAATTTAAATTGAATTAGACAAATGTTCCGGAAAACTAAAAAAAGGACAATTATTGTTTTGTAAAATACAAAAATACCTTCCAAATATGAAGTAAATTCTACCTAATATGAGAAATTATTTTCTATGGTGGTAATATTGACGTGAAATATATACTCTTTTTGTTGTTGTATTTATAGAGCCCAAAGCGCGCTGTGATTAAAGTGTTTGTGTTTTCGCCCCCCCCCCCCCTCAGTCCAGAGTCCAGAGAACGCAATTTCTACTTAAGGTTGTAAGCCCAAAGGACGAAAAGTCCATTAAAGGTATCCTCCACTAAAATGATCCTTTCCAAAATTTTGCCCATCCTTAAAATTTAAGAACATAAACATTTGTAGTAATTAAGTGTCTAGTGTTTTTCACTTTGTGAGAGTAGATGCGGAAAGAAAAGGGAATGCATACGGAGGTCCAGCCTTGGGTATATTAATTTTAATGGAGGAAAATACATATACATATTCTAAAGCGTTGCAATGAATAATATAAAAACAACACATATATAAATGAGAAAATTTAAGCTCGTCATTTGAAATGTAACCTTTTAAAATCAACACCCAGGGAACGCGACCCTTTCAAAGATTTACGAAACAAGCATTTTATGAGAGTGGATTGCGGGGAGAAAGGGGACGATTAGTCAAGTATTTATAAAAGTAGATATGGCCATACCCAAAAAGAATAATTTATCACTT
>JAQFXU010005650.1:0-11341 GCA_034693705.1 Spatulosminthurus flaviceps | reverse complement strand
CATTTGTAAGTCATTTGAAATAAACCACTGATTAAGTTTACCAAGGCAGTTATTCATCATATTAACTGCAAGGCTAATAGATGACATGCCAACCCAAATTACTAAGTCATCAGCGTATAAAATATAGTTGAAACAGTTATCAATAGCATCAGAAATATTGTCGATGAAGAGTATAAACAATAGAGGACCAAGAATAGAACCCTGTGGGACACCAGTTGTAACATCAAAAGAGCAAGATGTGTAGTCATCAAGTATAATATTATAACTTCTTTCATGTAAATAGTCAATAAGTAGTTGCTTTAAGTTTGCTATAAGTACTAGCTTTCTGGCTCTATAAATACACGTCCATAAAAGCACATATGTACTCAGAGAAGGCGGTTTATTCCCGAATTGCATGGCTGGCGTGGAGAACTGACACTGCTGCGAAAATACTGGTGACACATATATTACCGCCGTTAATCGTCTGCTATTCCCTATTTGATGTGAAAGTTTTCTAAAACTTCGTTCTATAATATTCGGGAAATTTAGGCCACACGTTAAAATGATAAAAGGTTTTTGGCATTGAGGAAACCTCATTAAATTGTAATTTAAAAAACTTATTTTTAATCAAAAATTGTTGTTATTCTTTGAATTTTGCATGATTTTAAATAATATTAGGGAAAAAGCTGATTTTACTGGACAAGAGAAAAGTAAATTATGAGGACGGTCCGAGCCATTTCTTGAGCACAAGCTAAACTTGAGCACGCTCTGACTCTTCTGAATTGTATGAAGCTTTTTACCTCATGAAAGCCCCAATGTTTTAGAGTTAGTTCATGAATATTTGAAATTTAAAGTAACTCTGCTAGTTTTGCCAAAACGATTGTCCACGTTCTCAATAAAACTTAATGCAGAAAGGGATTAAATAATAAATAATAATATATTCTATTCCGATTGAATGAGTTCCGTTTAAATATGCTTCTGTGTACAAGAATAATTATTAAACGCAAAAATATCATAAGGTTCATCAGTGGGTATTTGAAAAGTAATGTCAAACTTCAACGCTACTCGCTACTTTGCAATAAAAAATCACCGACTGTTTTAGATTGAACAGAAGATTTACTGTTTTAGTCCTAGCGCGTGGAATTTGATAAGAAGAACTTTTACAAAGAGTTTTGTAAGGGTGAAGTTGACACTAAAATCCCAAGTAAGATTCTCATGGCCTGGATTTATTTATGAAACATTTCTTGCTATAACTTTCTTTCTAGAATTGATTGCCACCACAGCTCAGTAAGTTTTCTGAAGTCAAAAGAAGGAGACCGTGAACTTCCGAGATGTAATTGCATATTTTGGGAATAAAATACTGACTGGCGCGGAGACTTGACACTACTGCCAAAATACAGGTAAGACCGAATATTAAAGCTTTTTGTCGTCTGATATTCGCAATTTTATTTAAGTGTTTCTTAAAATTACGTTCTGTAACGATACCTTCATTCTCCCCCCCCCAAAATCTCTCGACATGTGAAAGTAAATAGTATAGTTTGAATCAAGTCATTATAATTAGAGCAATAATCCTACAATTAATTGGGATAACTGAGAATTTTTGACCATCTTACAATTTCAATATTTCAATTTCTAATAATTTCAACGCATTCGTCTAAAATTCAGCTCTGTGGAATAAGCAACAACGTAAATTGTTAATATCAACAATGTTAATATAACTGTTCCCCCAAAAAATAAGATAATTTGAAAAATTTGAACCAACAGCAAAGTTTAAATAAATGTAGACAAGAATTCAAAAAAAATTTACAAACAAAACTCCTTACTTATTTTGGTATTACTATATTTTTCCGAAATTCATCAAATCCATTGCACGCAAATACTCGCTATACATACTTTATTCATATTAATTTCGGTCATTGAAGCCAAGAAATAGAACCTTCGCTATAGAGCGTTTTCCCAAGATTATGGAACATTTTCAGATTTGATATAAAAAATACATTCCTTTAATTGCAGATATTTTTAAAATCCACAATTATTCCTTTATAAATAAATTATTAAAATGGGATTTTTTATTAAAAATCCACTAATACATAATACCACTAATCTACGTTGTTTTGGATGACTTTCCGAAATCGAAATTCGAAACAGAAATTTTTGAATACCGATTCAAATTCTGCTTCTGTAAACGAAATGGATTTCGGATCTCAGAACGAGTGTTCCAAATTATGAGGCTTCACCTAATGGAAGCCCAATGGTTTAGAGCTTGCTCATGAATATTTGAAATTTAAACGATAACCGCGCTAGTTTTCCCAAAACGATCGCCCATGTTCTCAATAAAACTTAATGCAAATGGAAATAAATAAATAAACAACAATACACTCCGTTCCGATAAATTCGGTTTAATATGTCTTTGTCCAAGAAATAGTAAGCGCAACATTATCATAAGCTTCCATTTGGTATTCGAAAAGTAATGTCAAACTTCAACGCCGCTCACTATTTTCAAATAACAAATTATCTCTGTAAATGTGTAAGTTCAAAACTTGGGTTGCTGTTTGACGAGGATAAGATCTTCACGAAAGAGTTTTGTTAGGGTCACGTTTATATTGGGTTACTTTTTCCGGTATGTGAATGCGAAAAACCTTTTTTTACAGGGAATGTGTAACAGTGCTGATGAGTTTGTAGTATTGAACAAGAGATACACAGTCACAGTGGTGGTGGTTGCAGGGCGGTTACATGCATCACACGGGAGCTATCGGGTATTTTCCGTTTTTTCAGCTTATCCAAAATTACTCAAAAACTGCTAAACGGATTTTGACCAAACTTTTTTGTTCATTAGGATTTTTTATTTCCCAGGCCACATTTTTTAAGTTTTTGAAATTCAAAAAAATACTTTGAAATTTTAAAAACATTTAAAAAGCAGAACGCCTGAATAAAAGTTTGCAGAACATTTGTTTTAAATAAGTTTGTTAAATTTAGTGAGTTAATACATTACAAATTACTACTTTCCACAGCTTGGAAAAAATGTGTTTTTTCCAGAAGCAAAATCCCCACACTTTATACTTTTTCATTTATAGGTGTCAAAGCTTAACAGTGTTCAATATTATGTACACATAGTTGTTATGAAACCCACCCCAAAAAACTTGTCGGAGGTGGGACCACATCTTCATAGTGTGAAATGTAAACTGGCGTCAAATTAGTACAATAGAAATTGGAAATCGTGAGTGTTGCGTGCAATAGAGCTTGAAATTTCTTAAAGAAAATAAGAACAAATACAATTTACAAAAACCAAAAATTTTCAATATTTTGTGTTTGTTTTTACAGTTTTAAATACGCTCTCAGCTCCAGTCGTCAAATTTCCTGGATATTTAATGTGTTAGTCCCGACCCGACGTGCCTCTCAAGAAAAACGTTTTCCCAAATTAGGGATAAAATTAACCAATTATTTAGGGAATACAGTCCTGCAATTAATGCCCCAAAAGGCGGGCGGACAGACGGACAATGTTAACTAACATCCTGATTCTGTTGGATATCAATCCTTCCCAGTTAGTTTCGTACATTCCCAAATAAGAGATTAACCAATTATTTAGGGAATACAGTCCTCCGATTAATTTATCAAAAATTGACCAATTAATCACGGAAAACAAACCTCCAATTAATGCCCCAAAAAGCGGACGGACAGACGGACAAAGTTAACTATTATGATTAGCTAGAAACAAGTCAAAGAAACATTTATTGTGATATTTTCTATTAAATTAATATTTAAGTTCTTAGGAATTTGGAATAATTAAATATATGAATAATAATTTTTGAATACTTTGAAATTGTCCAAATCGTATTTCCAGTGAAATACTAACTCAGGTAGCTCAAATTGTTGCCCCAAATTCAATTAAATATCCTTCAATTTCCACAATATCCCACGGACTTCTAACCAGAAATAAAGGAGCCTTAAATGCAAAAATAATTATATGGCTTCGATAAGGTAAACCGTCAAATTCCTTAATACAAATAAAATCTAATAATTTAGTATTGGGGAATTCAAACAACATTTTACTATTTACTTTGGTATAATCACGTAATATGAAGATTAATTGAAATGAAAGTTGGACGCCGATCGTATATTAAGTTCAAAAATGTGCTGGCACACTTAGTATTATAGTACAAGGCCTTCAAAATTTGAGGAAAACGGAGGTGGGAGTTTTGTTACACAGAATATTGAACAATTTTGGGTAGTGTCAAACTGCTCAATTCACACCCACATTCTCAGATAAATTACTCTAAGGATTAATTTTGGCCCTGTGGGAAGCGATACAATTTTTTCCCCAAATTTCTACGTGAGACTTTCCCCGATCTTTACGCAAAATTTTCAAATTTTTGAATTGTATCTTGGGTGAGAGTAAAAATATTTTAAGATCAGGCTGCTACAATTTTTAAAGAATAAATCGTTGTCTGAAGTTATGTTAAAGTCTTTGGAATTTTCTTGATATTTATTAAAACCTGCCTTCCTCCAATTAAATCCATGGAAAATCCATTTAACACGAAAAGTAATTGGGAAATTATTTATCTGATTCATCAATAGCTATAACTTTTATACGTTTGCGAATGAAGATTTTTTATCCTCGCTAATCCTTACTGCGGCACTCCCAGTATTTTCAACCGTTTGGCGACCCACAAAAACTATTATAAATCCAAATCTCCCCAGAAATATTTACGTACACTTGGACACTTGTACAAAACATAATTTCCTGGAAATCAGCACCTAAAAAACTACACAAGATACGAAATCAAAGAGAATATAAATGAATTTTTCCCAAGGTCCCCATTCTGTGTGGTTCCCAAATGTATTCGAACTGAACCCAATATTATCATAAGATTCCATTCGGTATTCCAAAAGTAGTGTTAAACATCAACGCCGTTCACTATTTTACAATCAAAAGTACTACTAGAAATTAGGGCTGGTTTGGTATTCCCAGTATGAAAACGGATTGGGCTATAAACATCAAAAACAAATCAAAGCAGGTGAGCAGTCACACTTCTAAGGAAGTGGATCTGGCATGGACCCGCAATTTATGTACTACAGTGAGCCCTGAGTAGAATCCTAGCACCTGTAGTTTACAACAGCTGTACCTCATAATGTTAAGCGTTTCATTATCTACACTGCGCTGGTTCAAGTAGCTAACAAGGTTGACTTGTACGGTGTCCCCAAAGAATCTTCAAAGTTTCATAAAAACACTTTATACACTCCCCCCTCCCCCACACTCCTTCAAACTGTATCTGCCACCTCCATTCTGGTCTTTCAATTTATTTAAATGGGAAATTTTTACTTGAAATCCAAAATTTGAACAATCTATCAACATGACATTCCTAAGCAGCATTTATGTTTAATAATTATTATGTTAGCTTAAAAAGTTCAAAATGCATGTGTATTTCTCATTTTTGGATTTTTTATGAGCTTTCTAACTTTTCCTGCAACAAGAGTTTTTCACATTGCATTGTAGACAACTTCTGTGTTTTGACAACTTCTGAGAGGATATGCCTTGGATTTTTGTAAATTCTGTTCAAAATATTTTCCACGTCAAATACCACACGGATGTATTCGAAAATTGACGTTGTCCACATGTATAAACAACGCCGGGCAATTTATACTATTAAAAATAAATGTGTCTCCAATGTTTACTTCAATTTATTCCATAACCTTCAACTTATCGTCTCGTCCATTTGATGATTATTCTCTCAAAATTAGTTCCTCAAATATAAATAGTGAGCCTTAAAAAAGGGAGTTTTCTATTCCCTGTCAAAATAAGTACGTAGTCTTAGCAAAATAAGCCGCATTTTTTGTTCTCTCTCTCTCTCTCTCTTCTTTTTTTAAAACCTTCCATTAATTTTCCTAGACAAATATTCCAATTCATCGGATAGTTGCCAACAAGTGGTGTAAAAATCTAAAGAGCAGCTTTTCCTCACAAAATTCCTAGTAACCTTTAATCAAAAGAGCTATGATGCCTTTAAGCAAAGCCTCAACAAAAACTTGAATCTTTGTAGAACTTTACATTTAGTATCCTTTGGATATATCCAGTCATACTATGCATAATAATAATTGATTGTCAGCACAGCTCATGGTGTTGTTTTCCAAAGGTGTACGGAGTAGGCACGCATCTGACCATATTCCATGAGAGTAAAATACCGACTGGCGCGGAGACTTGACAACACTGCTAAATAAAATGCTGGTAAAAACAGGAATACTACAGCCATTTATCGTCTGATAATCGTCCTTTCATTTAAAAAATTTCTAAAATATTTACCTTCTTTAAAAAGAGAGAAAGAAACACATTTATTTCACTGCTACCATTTCGGTAGTTGCCATTAAGACACAGTATAACAGCACATTTTTTGAATAATTTGTCACTTTTTCTCATATTAACCATACAAATGATTAAATGCTATTCTGTAAGATCCACGAATTACTGCTACAATTATGTCATCAATCATAGCCTTTGGAAGTCGAAATTCTATTCTAAAATTCTCGAAAAACCACACTTTCATTCACCCCAAAAAAATTATTTTTGTGGAAGCTTGACACCGTTTAATGAATTTTGGATGACAAGTTTACTGAAAATGTATGAGATTAGATCGTACGACATCTTTCCTTTCTAAGGGATCGCCAGAAACGAAGCATCATCACATTTGAAGTACATTATTAGTGAATAGACACTTATCAAGACGAATTCATGAGACTAATGAATTGTTAAAAAAACAATTGCTTGTTGAATTTCGTAGAAAAACACTCTTTGTTTACTTACTTTGGTGCCATTTAATTACTTTCCAATACCTGTCTGACAATCCCTAATTTTTCTCCTGTAAATTATTTTTAAATTGGATAAACGGCGTTTAACCTTACCAATACTTTTCCCTCATGAAAGCTACATGCCCACAATTTCCTTGGAGACAAAAACTCGTATCAATCCTATTTCCTCCTCACCACACATTCCGGCAATTCCTGAGGTGAATTAAAATGTCCTTCAAGTTATGGTCATTATTTGACACAGTTCATTATTTTTAAATCTTAGGTTCCCTACCTATCTGTGAGTTTAGTGGGCGAGTCAAATAATTATTTGTCATGAGTTCTGGAATAGTATTTCCCCGCCCAGACTTTATAATGACAGGATCCTTTGCTCACATTAATTTTCAATGTATAAGTCATGCCAATACAATTTGCTTAAAAATGTACGGGAATTTAAGGGATATTTGTTGTAAATTATGCTTACAAGGAAACGTTTTTTCATGTATGGTACCCCCTTCAATCTACAATATCAGTATTCAAAAAAGCCTTTTAAATTTCGGCTATAGTGCCAATTTTTAAAGTATAAGCATCGGCTCAAATTTCAATTGTCGAAAAGTAATTTAAAAAAGTGTTTTCTCATCACTAAAGTTGCCAAGGCAGTCAAAGAATATTCAAATCATCATTGCTATACAATCATTGTTGTTTGAGGAAGCTCACCCCAATGATTTTTATAGAGCATGGGGCCAGAGCTTTAGTTTTTAAAATAATGAGCGCCGTTGAAATTTGACATTATTTAATTTCGCAATTATTAAAGTTACTTCAACACCAAATTTTACTATCCGAGTTCTTTATTTAAATTTGTGCGCTGCAACTTTAAGAAAAAAATTAATTTAGCCCAAAAATTCTCAAAACAGACAGAGAGGAAGGAGTCGTTTAATCGAGAATATATTTACATGATCAGCTTAGGCAATAATTAAAATATATAAGTGAATTTGGAAGTTGTAATATACTTGAATGTACTCTGATTTCTAAGCCACAATTACCTTATTTTTAGTAAAACTTGAAAATGAGACAAATGTTTTAGAACACGTTGAGAGTATCAAGACAGGGAAAGAATCAAGCTCCATATCAGAACTAATTATTTATTCCCCTATGAAACCTTCAACTATAGGCAAGAGCTGGTTGCAGAATATTAAATTTTAAAATTGGCGTCAACCTCCAACAACCTAGAACACTTCAAATGTAGCAAAGAAAAAAACATGCCAATTTATTCGTTTATTTGGGCTGGAACTTGAGGATTTCTTGACAATTTTATCCACGAATTTTATTTATTTGCTCACCAAAACGGTTAAACTAAAACCTCTAGGATTTCCAGGATTTTTTCCCATATCTAATTGAATGTAAAATATACTATTCATAATAAATTTGAATACGATACTGGCCTTTAACTCGTACAGTAATTCAAATTTCCCTTCCTTACAAAGCAGTTCAACAAATGTTATGCTCAATTCTGAACACAGCGGAGGGGAATCTCCATGATCAAATTGAAATCGAAAATAATAATAATTTATTATTATTTAGTTTGTCGGATTTTCGGAATTGACAAACGATTTTATAAGTTTCTTTGAAATTATTTTTTTATCGTAAAATGTCTCAAATCCTGCGTTATGAGCCTTAGCAAAAAAATTAACATTACACTACGCTGGGAGATATAAAACGAGACACAAAGAAAAGATATACATATAATGTTTTGTTTTACACAAAGATATAAAACGAATGGTTTGCTGTGTCGTAATAAGTGAATGACATAATTAGTTCTATTCATAATTACGCCGGCTTTGATGACTTCACAATGCCATTTAAAAATAATGCTTTAAAATTAAAAATTGGCTTCAATCAAAATTCCCTGTACCAAACCCTCTTTAACCTTAGCGCTTGTTTTTTTAACTTTTGGCTTACTACTACAGAGAAATTTGTATTCGTCTTCAAGCAAACATAATCTGATTTATCAGTCGGCGCTGAACTTAAACAACAATTACAAATCACCCAAATCTCCCTGCAAGCTGGATCCTGGAAAATGACAGAGGGCTAAAAATAAAATTGTAAAATCCCGAACCCAAAATCTTTTCTTCGTTGACACTTTTGCCCCTGCCTCATATTTGTCTACAAAGCTCTGGGACCCTCAAGGATGAAATTTCAAGCGTCATGTAAGACCTGCTATGTGTAACAAAAGAACAAAAATATTCTTTTCCAATGCCTCGTTTTTCCTGGTGATTTGTCCTTTGTTCCAAATTTTCCATGGAAACTAAGTCAAATAATCAATTCTATATAAAAAACTGGACGAACTTCTCCTATAGATTGGTAAGGCTGTATTGGAAGAGCCTTTCAAATTGTAATGCGATACTTCAAGAGCATAACTTTATTTGCTCCATATAATTTGAAATTTATCAACTTCGTATAGTCAGATATAACCAGGATATTTTTGAGCTGCTTTTCAGAATAAGTTGATCGGAAAAAATATCAAATTTTACATTAATTTTTTTGTTTAAACATAATGTAATTTTAGAAAGGAAGTATGCTTTTATACAATATTTTATACAATTTTGTGGAACGTCGATGTCGATAAAGAAATGAGACATAAATGGTGCCCACCTGTAGAGTTTACAGATTGAAAAATTTGGAATTATATGTGCGATCACCGTTGCCGTGCAATTCGACGGCGTCACGTTATAGCAGCATAAACTTGTTGAGATTGTGAAGAAGGTTTCAATTTATGAGCGATTTTAGGGGGAGGAGAATTCCGCATGGATGGGTTACCAAATTAAGTCAATGCAGGAAATATCATGCCGTAATATCATTAAATAACAAAGAAAAACCATGTAGAATCGTCATGTCCGAGATTAAAAAACTTTTGATCTCGTTAATTTTGACGCTAATCATAAAATCGGCCATTAAAATTTGAAACAAGTGTCGGCTACAACTATTGCACTTTAAAAAGTGATGGAGTTTTTACGCATAATTGAGTTTAAAGAACCCTATCATTACCGGGCCCATACAAGTTGCACTCCACAGGTGTAAATTCCCCAAAAAAAGTAATTGACGTTGAAGTTTTTCTCCATGATTTGTAATATAAATACTTTAAAGTAAACTATACAAATTCTTCAACCCGATCCGACCCTTTAAATGTCTAATGGGCTTGGAAAAGGTGTAGTTTAAAATATCAATAATATTGTTTTAATTTCCTTCGCTCCGGTGAAATTAAATCGTGTGAAAAATTAAGATTCAAATGGTTTTTACCACGCGTGGTACAGCTACCAAACATCATCTGTGAACAGTTCAAATTTGCGTATAATTTCTAACAAACGGCGTGCAAGTCTAGCCATACATTTTTTAAATGTGTTGCTATTGGCGTGAATGTAAAACTTTTAATGGAAAATATTCCTGCCAAACACGTCAACGTGGTCATATTTCATTCCACTTTGACCAAATTTTCATTTAGAGTATTTTGGTGGGATCTAAGTTCCGTAAAAATATATTTCGGTTCACATTTATGGGACATGCCGTTAAGACAGGTTAAGACAGTTTCATTGATAGAATATTTATGCAATAATTATTATTAGAGATTTTTAAATTTAAATTTGTTTCATTTCCATTTCTCTCAAATGTAGATTTCAACGGGAATTTTAGATTAAATAAATTTTGTGGGAAAAGTTTTTCTGGTGAGTGAATGATACGATTAAACGTGTTTGCTCTTATGCCACTGAAATTTTGACTTTCTAACGTTTGAGTAAAAGGTTTGGGTAAAATGTTTGGAACGCTTTTTGGAATTCGTTTACTTTTCTGTTTCATTTTTGAAATGATAGATAGATTTTATTTAGTAATTTTTTTCCCCACCTTTCACGTGAACCTTGCAAATAATCTACACATACACAGCGTATATTTTTTATTTTAAAACAATAAACGGCGTTGAACTTTGATATTAGTTCAAATACACAATGAACCCTTTTGATAATATTACATATTGCGCTTTTCACAAGAATGAGACATTCGGATAAAATCTGTCTTGTACAGAAGCATACAGAAACGGAATTCATTCAATCCGAACCCATAGAATTTATTACTATTTTATTAATTAATTTAATATTATTTTTTTATTAATAATAATAATTAATTTTAATAATTAATTTATTATTAATACTATTTATTAATTAAGCTCCTTTTAAAAGTTTTATTGAGAATATGGCAAAACTGGCGGACTTGGTTTAAATTTCATATATTCATGAACTACCTCTAAGACTTCCATTTCTTCGAATTTAGACCATGAAAAATCCATTTGACAAAAAACTTTGGGAAAATATTGTTTAAGTTTTACACTGCGTAATTTTTTTTTAAAAACACATTGGGCAAATTTTATTGTTTTATTTATTTATTAGCTCTTTATTTCCACATTGTATTGACAGCAGAGGATCAGTTTCGAAATGAATCACGTCTCACAAACCTTTGCCTATACCAAAATTATGTTCCATAGCAATTTTTAAAGCTAAAAACATTCTCTTTCAGAATTGTCATGCATTAACTTATTCTGATG
>JAQFXU010005649.1:0-11343 GCA_034693705.1 Spatulosminthurus flaviceps | reverse complement strand
TCAGCCTCCGAGGAAAATGGGATGTTAAGATACCATTACCCCAATTCAACGTCCGATGTGGAACCCAGCTCAAGTTGTAGTACAAGTAGTAGTGAAACTCTGGGAATACAAGAAACAAGTAAAATCATATTTCGATTATTTTGTTTTACATTTTTCTCTTTGCAATATGCTTGTACAGTACAAGTTGTACTCTGAATTATATGATCTATAATTGTATTTATATTTTCCAGACCATAAGGGCTGTCTGCTTGAGGGAAAACGCGTGCCTTCGGACTTTTTGAGAGCCCTTGGACTTCAACGAGTTCGAAAAAGCTAAAGCTGTGCTAGTGGAGAATAATTTAAAGTTAACATTGTCGTTTTCACTCGCTCGTTTATCAGTTGTTGTGATTTTATGAAACTGAATCTGTTCAGTCATTTTGTGCTTGCTTGACAAATGTCTGTCGTCAGTTGGAACTGAGTTTCATGAAGTTTTGTTTTGGGTATACGCTGTTCAATAGTTGTGTCTGCTATGTTTGCTTGCAGTTTTATTGCTGGCAGTAATTTTTGTATTTTAAACATTATCATCTTCCATACACATGAGTATGTCTGTACTAATTTACCTCCTTTATATTAATCCCTCAGCATTTTTGGTTCCTTATTTTAATTAATTTTTAATTAGTTCGCAAATCATATTATTAATGATAATAGTATTTTCGTCAAGAGGAAATATTTTCTATTTTATTTAGTTACATTTGAAAGTGCTATCTCGGATGTTAGTTTTGTTATTGTCAACAGAGGTACTCCTTTGAAATAAAGAGCAAGAAAGAATATTGGCATTGTCAATAGCCAAAGCTTGTAAGCTTGTTTCTCCATTCAAGCAAACATATGTATTGTTACTAAATTGTTAGCTCATTCTCAGTTTTTATTTTGTATCACTTTCTAGTTACAAATACATTGATTCCCCACTAACCCAAGGAATCAAACAGCATTAAGAAAGTTGCTCGTTACTTTTAGAATAATAATTATAATTGCACAAATGATTAATAATAACATAAGTACTTAAGATCCTTTTATGAGTCAGTTGCAAATCCTGCCTGTTTTCGTATATTCATATTGACAAAATATAAATACATACATGTGTAAGCTGATGTTCAATTTTACTACAAAATATTCTTTCTATACAATAAAGTCGCGTCAAATAATCAATGAATCTAGAAGAGATTTCAGCTCAATATAATCATAATTATTATTACTTATGCGTTACGTTTCTGTTGTACTCTTTAATCTAATGATAACAAAAGGACCTACTGTTAAATGTCATCAACATCCATTAATATACAGGAATGTCTATACTATACGATTGAGCACGACAGCGATGGAGGAGCACTAATCTGTTTGAATGTTGAAATGTTGATACATGCTTGATTTACTCAGAAGTACGCGGGTGGATTTAAACAGCAAATGTTAATTTGGGAAAAAAATAAGTGAAACGAAATATGCTTATACCTGTTTACAACAAAATTCTTCAATAAATACTACATTTTACTTAATTTATTACAACTCCATTATTATATACATTTAAAAATGCATAAGTAACTCATTGAAAGGGTTCAAAAGATCATAATTGAAATATTTGACTTCCGGTTACACATGAAGAATTTACAATGGAACTATCACCCGAGTCATTTGGTAAGATTAGATTAGAAAACACACGTTAGTCGATCACGTTAATGTTAATATTTGTGTACTTAAATTGAAATAAAGAACAGCAACAAATATTAACTGCATTAATTAGCCTTGGTTTAATTTTTACGCTATTTAGAGAGCACCGATTTTAAGTCCACGGAAGGGGCAACCGAAGAGGAGGACGAAAACCAACTGTTAAATTGCTCCGTGTGTCTGGTATGGGGAAACCTTAATGATTCAAGTAAATTCACTGGAGACGATATTAATATTGTATGGAAAATACATGGATCCTACGAAGGAATTGTTGCCGCTGGAGAATTACCCTCAAAAATCCTTGCTCACTTCCCCCAAGTTCCAGCCGAAAGGCTGGACCCTTCCGAAGCAGTAATATGTACAAGTTGTTTCAGTGTCGTTCAAAATGTCCTTCAAATTGAGAAGCAAATGTTACAAGTCAAGTCCAAATTGTTAGTAATCACGCCAGAATCAAAAGAACGAGTGGAGCAGAAGAAGACCAAGGGATCAGTGGAGGAATCTAATAATATTATTCAAACTCGAGCCAAAAGAAAATGTGCGCTAGTAGGTTTATCACAAGACATAATCAACGCGGAGTTAGGATATGATAAAACTGAAGTTAATAATTCTTCACCTTGTCCAAATGATGGGGGTTCGTCTGTAGACAACAGTCAGCTGCGCAAAAGGTTTTAAAATGAAATTATTGTAGTTAAAGATGTAGGAATTTATTGGATTTTAAGGATATTTGAGTGTCTATGTACTTCTCATAATCAGGGAATGGTTTGTGAAATGTAGAGCTGGTGGAAATTCAGAGAAGGGAAAGCCACTTAACTCGAAGAATCCTCGCAAAACGCGAGCTAAGCGTAGAAGCAGCTTAATAGATGTATCAAGTAATCCTGCTGTAACGGAACAAACGACCAGGGGAAAATCAAAGAGAGTAAGTTTCATCACTGGAACGTTGGGATTCTTCACTTGTTGTGAATCGTATCACTTATCGACATAAACTTGCTAAAACAATGTTTTACTAACACAGAAAGTCATGGACACGTCTGAGAAGAGCACAAGTAGTGTGGTACCTTCAAGTACAAAAGGCAAGGAGGAGTTGGATGGGAGGACGGATAGAACTAAATTCAGTAAATATAGTTTCTTCTGTTGTCCCAAGTGTTGTCAGTATTTTGCTCAAGAAAATTACCAAGAATTCCGAAATCACCTTTCTGAAGAGTGCTTTGTCAAGAAACGAATTCCTTGTCGATTGTGCGGTCACATTTACTCAACCCAGAATATCCTTGACTATCACATGATCCATGTTCATGAAAATCCTCATCCGAAATCAAAGACGATGAAGACGAAACCAAGGAAGGAGTACGTAGATGCTGTGAGCAAGTTGATGAGCAAGAAGCCGGAGGGAAAAGATTCTTTGGAGGTAGATAATAGTAATAGTGAAACACTCCTTCGTAATTACAAAGAGTTAGAGGAGGATGAGTGGCCAGAGGATGAAGTGGAAGCGGAGGGAATCGCGGCCAGGAGAGGAATTTGGAAGTGTTGGATTTGTTTTTACGAGTCCAAACAAAAGTCGTTGTGGAATACACATATGAACCGAATTCACCCGGATGTTGTGGGAATCCCCCTTACCTGTGACACTTGTGGAATCGCTTTCTCTAAAAAATTCCATTTAAGGGAGCACATACATGAGGTTCATGCCGATAACACTGGCTATACATGTGAGGTAAGTTTATCAACTGCTGAGCATTAGCATCACCTATATTAAGAAAAATGATGGCTAATAAGATCACATTTAAAAAAATTCTTCGTACTGAAAAATCGAAAGTACTTTTTTCAACAGAATCTCTGTCTTTAATAATCGCAACCGTTTCTTTTTTTGCACAGGACTGTGGAAGGAAGTTCATGTATAAAAATATGCAACATGTATGCGAGAAGATCCAGTGTAATATTTGTGGAGAAACTTTTGACACTAGAGGTTTGAAATCCAAGCACATGTTGATTCACCCGGAGTACCGTCCCTTTAAATGTGAATTATGCCCGAAAGAGTTTCAAAAGAGGGAGTATTTGACAATTCATATGCGAGTTCACAATGACATACGACCTTACGGTTGTGAATTTTGCGAAAAAAGGTTCCGTTCAAAAAGTCACTACAATAATCATCGAAGGCTTCATACCGGGGAAAAACCTTACGTATGCCACAACTGCGGTCGGTCTTTCTTCTCTCCACAATGTCTCTACAATCATCTGACCTCCCACACCGGCAATAAAAATTCTGTCTGTAATACTTGTGGGAAAGCATTTCGCACCAGCAATGACCTCAAGAGGCATGAGTACATTCACTCTGGGGAGAAACCTTTTGCTTGTAAATTTTGTGGCAAGTGTTTCAATCGAAGAGGGAATTGCAGTGTTCACGAAAAGGCACACGAAGTTGAAGGAGAGTTCCAATGTGATGTGTGTCACCTTCGATTTGAGAAACTGAAGAAGTTGGAGGTATGGTTAATTATCGAGTATCATATTTTTAGGGGAGGCGTAAGAAAATATTTTTTTCCGGGATGCTAATCGGGCGGACAGACACCTAAGTCTATTGGCATTGTCAGCTATTGACTGTTTATTTTCTTTATTTAAAGAAAAATGTTCAAAAATGCAAATAAGTTTATTATTTTTGTGCGCCCATGATTCTTACGCCTGTGGTACAACAAAATAATACAATTATTATTATTATGTTGTGAGAATTGAGACTGTTCTTCTTGCATTTTTTTAGAAACACCAGCTGAAAATCCATACCCCTTTTGAGGGTAATGCGAAAGCCAAAGGATCCAAGGTAAACACGAAAGCCAAAAACTCAAAACAACTAAGTGCCACTTCTCAGGCTAAATCAACCAATAAAGTCATTCCCAACGAAGAACCTGAAGCCGTTCCTCAGCCGGTGGCATTTATTCATTTAGACGATGTTGCTTCCAATGTAGAAATAAGTGAAGGAATACTCGTGGATGAAGGTGTGGAAGAACCAGTGAGTTTGTACCAATTCTCTTTTGAAATCGATGATAACACACTGTACTGTATCCAGGAGAGGAGAACTGATGCAATCACATAGCTAACTAGCAATAAGTTACGGTCGCTGTTTCTTAGGGGAAGCATTCAGCATTCCTATGCCGTTTTATTTCACAATGGCTAATGGTGTTAATGTAAAGTTGCTCTGAAGCAAATCGTTCAGTTTGTATTAAATCAAAACCCTGTAATATATCAAACACGAGATATCAATATCAAAACTTTCAGCAATAGGCAGCCTTGGATAAGTAAATAGCTTTAATATAAGTTACATGATTATATTTTACAGAATATGAAACTAGAAATTCAGTTTCATTAATACTAAGTGCATTTTCAGTGGAGAGATTACTCGTTATGGATGTGTCTAATTTTGCTACCCAGATCTCAGATCTCAATGCGCACATATTGTTAAGTTTTTCCAGGTAGGTATAGGTAGTTCAAAAAGTATAACTCAGAGGCCAACGCAGTAACTTAACAATAAATTATTATTCGTCATACGAATCAAGATCAAGTTAACTGATTATTGGAATGGTGCAATTTTTGTTTTTAAATTTCTTAAACGGCAAATACAAAAGTATTGAGTAAATGTTTTGCAAATCGTAGCTTCGTGATCGTCGCATTATCTGCAAAGCGTACTAACAGTAAGGACAGTATATGAGTTTTAAACTTTTTTGTGTTTGTACATTTGTATGAGTTTTTTACTAACCAGTAAATGTTTACTCTAAAAAATAAATCATACAAATTCACGAAGTGGGTTCCCCCAGGGCAGGAATCCCTGTTGGCTCAAGAAGTACTTTGTTGAAACCGCAGGGGCTCTAGTTAATTATACGAGCACCCTGCCTTAAGGAATCCACAGTGTGAATATTTGCAAATTATTTTGTACAGTGTGTGCACTTGATTATTTTAGGTTTATTTGATGTAAACATAACTTCGTAATAAATAAAATGACACGAACACAACGTTCATCGAAATATTTCTCACTTTGACCTACAACTATTGCTACCAACCACCAACCCTTAATTTTTATTTGGCTTCCATTCCAATCCAGATGATGTGATGATTTTTCCATGACAAATTCACAAGGGGAAGATAAAGAATTCTATGGGAAGGAAAACGAGATTTAGCTGCTAGAGCTTATGGGGGACAGTTTTCACCTGCTACCTAACAAAAGGCAAGCAGGTATAGGTATGTACTGTTTCGAGAGGTAGGGTTACGTGGAAGAGAATTTGGATAGTTCATTGCCAGCAAGTTGCGAGAAACAAAAGTTTTGTTTTTGAAATTTATGCCATTTTCTCGCATTTTCTATTATCTAATATTTTTTAAATAAAATTATCCCAGAATTTGTTTGTGCATATTTTGGATGAATAAAAAATGTGGAGAGTAATTTATTTTAAAATTTTCAGGCTTTTATGCTAAATACTTTTTGGGAGTTCACATAGTTAGCTCTGGACGCCTTTTCGCGGATATCTCAAGTCTGTTAAAGAATGAAGCAGATAATTAAAATTTTCCAAATTAGTCACAGAAGCAGCATGGTAATATACATACAATTTGCCCAAAAATTTTACCTCCCTAGGTTTACCATGGTGACCATAATAGGGAACCCTATAAATACAACACAATAATAAGGCCCTACCGCCCTACGTCAAATTCTTTTTAACATTACAGTGTTCGTTTACGGAGAGACAACGTTTACCGAGACGTGCTTTCCAAAAAAGTGTCATGAGAGAGGTGCAAGATAAAAATTGGATTTTGCCCAAAAAATGTTGCCATTTTTTAAGGGTAACCAAAATTCCTCTATGTTCTCAAAAATCGTTAGAGCGGAAGACCCTTTAAAAATACGTAATGTTATTTGAACGGTGGCTATGTAACAACGAAGTACCCACATTTGTTGAAAACATTCGATTTCTCTTAAAGTAAGGGCAACTGGGCCCTGAAAAAATTTGGTCTCATGAAATTTTATCCTTCCATCGACTTTAAGCCCTTGTGCTTCAAAATCGGTCAAAAGGTTCGAAAGTTATTCCACAACTTTGTTTTGGAGGAGTGAGCAAGTGCATACCAAGATTATTTTTCAGGCAAGCGAATTTTCAAAAGTTGAAAATTCTAAAACTTGCAAGTAATAAAATAGCGCATCTTCGTAAAAATCTACATTATTTTTTGGACTTATTTCGATTTTGAACTGGCACCAACACACTTCTTACCACGATTGGGGGTCTCCCGTTTAAATGTGTTCTAAGGAAATGTACTTAGGACCCAGTTGTAAGCGCAATGATAGATAGGGCATAAATATTTTTGCAAAATGGTGCTTCTGATCATGATGCTTGAAAATAAAATGTCAAACATATTTAATTCAATACTTCGATTTTGGGCGAAAAATGAAATTGTCATCTTGAGGTCAAACAGATCAGTGTGCTTTTATTGAGCAAAATGTTTCTACGGCTCGTAATAATTATCTCACCCGAAGCATACAATAAAATAAGCGTGCTCACATTTGCAGGGTGGCACCATGGCGGCAAATATGCAAAATACGTCTCACAATAAATACCCAAACGATAAATGGTGTTTCTAGAATGCCTACAAATACAAATCTAAATCGAAATTATATACTTACTTACTTATTATTAAATACACATGCAATCGGCTAATATATTACAGCAACCCTTAAAAATAATTTTTGCTCAGCTCAACCCGTTGCTGCACGGTGTCGTGAGTTAATATTTAACCGAAAAGCGTATAAAAGTGTCCCTTAATTTGAGCTAATTCATGGTACGTACAGGTACCCCAGTATTAGGTTTTTGTACCCCCAGTGCCTCAAACTCCTATATATCTTTGGTCCATGTGACAGTAAAAAATTGTGTAGTTACAATTCTGAAAGCTAAAAACCTAATCTTTCAGAATCTTCCAAATTCATACCTATGCGTTGACTGTAGTCAATTTTGCAACCTACCAAAATTCCTTCATTTTCAGAAAACCATTACATATGGTTTGGATTATGGCAACAATTAAAAAATCGCTAAACCAGAAAAAACTAAATAATTTTTGCTACAAAATTCGATTTTTACCAAAGGGTTACTATCACTGGCTCCTTACCTCTGTAGGAATGAAATACTGCCATTCCCCGTTCACACAACGTTAAGAGATTCCACAACTGCAGCCACCCCAGCTCCTATGGTGAACATAGGATGAAAATTTTTCGACCAAAAGTTGCATGATAGCATAAAGCTGGTTTCGCAAAGCCCAAATTAGTCGCAGTCGCTAAGCGACTTCATCTCGAAATCTCTGTTGCATTTATCATTAACTCTCGAAACTAGCCAAAAAAGGAGCTAATGCCATTTTAAAGTAATTTTCTTCAATTTTCATTCCGACTTGTCATGGACGCGCCTTTACTTGTTTTTAAAAGTCCCGTCCCTGAGTCCCGAAATGGGCAAACTAACCGTTGTGCTTCCCTAAAAAGATACAAATTTAAGCAACGGTTTTGAAAGGAAAATTAAGATCTTTCTGAATTGTCATAGCTCGTTGAGCTATGACGAGCCGTTCAGTAGATACAACCACTGAAAGATTTAAGGATACCACCATTACAGCTCAATGGGGTGGGACGGTAAAAATGCAGTTTCGATAAACTTAGAATAACACCTTGCTGTGCCTAGTGCCTACCGAAATTCCAGCCCTTTCAAGCTCACACGCAACGAATACGTAATAACAATTTGGTGGAAACAGGTAGGTGACACATCACGTCAAATTGGTCAACATTGGTTGTGTGAAACGATGTCATATTTGTTCATATATTTTACATACATACCTGCCAGTCCAAACAGGAAAATGAAGTTATTTCTGACAAAAAACAATCCCGAATAACTGTGTGCACAAGTGATGTATGTCTTTAATACTTCCTGATTAATAATAATAATTATAGTTCGGAAAGGATCTAATAAAGTTTGATGCTATATTTTTTCCAAGGAAAAATTCTGTAGGTTTTGTGATACTATGTACACGGTGTGGGTAGCTATTCCGGAATAGAACATGAGATATGTAAAAAACACTTTAGCGGCGATATTGCATGAATAATTGATAACGAAGCGTCAGTGTGCGTCAGGATGTCAGCAAACAATATTTTTGTTTACGACGCTTTAATCTGAGTTACAATGCCCACAAAATGTTGAATTTATTATAATATTCCACGGAACTAATCCTTTCCTATACTCACTTGAATCATCAGACCATTCCGCTACGCATATGTAACTAATTGAATTTCTGTATAATTATTAGTAAGTAATAATGTGAGCATACACTTTCACGGAAGTTAAAGTACTTCAAGTATTCAAGTGGGCGTCGCATTCAGGTATATAAAAAGATTTTTCAATAATTAATTTTAGTTGTGATTTTCAAAACCAAGACGAATAAGAGCAGTAATAGTAGGGGTACACCATTGAATTTTTATATTCTACACATTGTAATTTTATATTCCTACTAATTCATTCTCTTAATCGCAGTTACATACTTACAAGGTTTGTGAGATTTGGTAATCAATTCAATTATAGAATATGGATATAGAAAAATTTCAGGATCAAATCCGTATAGAATTGTCAAAAAATTCCCTTGTAAACTGTCCAAGATAAAAATTCCGTAATTATTTTGAATATTCGTTTGCAGGTAGCATAACATGGGGAATAACAAGACACTTTCTCTACAAATACTCGTCCTTGTACACTGGTACAAACGTTGGTATTTGAACCAGTCCAAGTGGCGGGTCTGGCCTGTTGGGCAGCACCCATAGTCTTTGGGAAAAGTTGTCGATCAAATGTTGCAGTATTAGGGAATCCACGTTTCAAAATCACCTACTCCGTCTCTCCTGTTAACAACGTCGGATCTTTGATTTGCTGTGAAGGAAAGGGGTTCAATTCCAAGGGGAAAGCTGTGTGGTCAGGCATTGGATGTGGTCATAGTTCTTTGGGCAGCACACTTTCGTGGGGTAACGTGGCTGATTATCCAGCGATAAGATGTCGTGGTGTACCTACTGGATCAGTGGTTACTTGGAAACATTAAGAAAGCTTCAGAGTATAATTAGTGCTGTAATATTGTAACAGAATGCTTTTGTTTTTTAGTTTTGTTTTGTTAATGTTCGTAGAACAAAACAAAAACAATTCGTGGAGGAGAAAACAAAACAAAAACAATTCGTGGAGGAGAAAACAAAACAATAACAATAACAATTTGGTAGGCTGAAAACAAAACAACAACAAAACTAATTCCACCAAAAATTCGAGCGTTTACTACATGTGTTTGGAGTGTCATAAACTTAGTGTTTCTTCCTCCATACTAAAAAACAGTTCCCCATATGCTAAAATTTAAAGTTTAAAAAAATTCGCCGCTCACATTCTTTGAATATAACTCAATTCACGGGTATCACTAAATTGCATGTAAAAAGTAAGTACCTTCACCATTTTAGCTTACAATTAGTGGACACCGAAAAAAAAATTTTCGCCACGGAACATAATTTTTGTGCTAATAAGGATAACTTTTATACATACAAACAATTTTTTAATGCACGCATCATATTATGAAAACAAAACAATATTGCAATTTTACAATTACAATTTACAAAACAAAAGTTTCATTAACAATAACAAAACAAAATCAACTGGAACAAAACAAAATTGGGAGTGTGATTTAGTTTTGTTAATCTACAATACAGTAACAAAACTACACGTACAATATTACAGCAATAAGTATAATAAAAGTACTGTCATAATTTTATATAATGCCGTTCAAAGGATGTCTTGTAATTCTGTACCTAGGACTTCAAATTGGGTTGGGACGCTAGTTTTACTTAGCATTGGGTTTTGGATTATCAGTAGGACATATCTTTCATTTCTTATGTAAGGTAAATACAAATATGGCGTTTTATCAACGTTAAATTGATGAACTTCTTATACATTTCTTAAACTCTCAAGTTTAGATAAATTAGCAATTAATTAAAAAATTACCATTGGATTGGGAATTGGGACGCATTTGAGTATTTATGATTTTACAATGGATTGGAACGCGTTTGAGTATTTTATGATTTTACATTGGATTGGAACGCATTTTATTATGATTTTACATTGGATTGAAACGCCTTTTATTATGATTTTACATTGGATTGGGAAAACTGACGCATCTCTGACTTTTAATAATACTGTAATTTTAAGAATATGATTGACTGCGTAAAAATAATAGTGGTGAAAACACGTATGGTCATACTTATTTTTGTAAATAATAACTTGATGTAATCAATGGTCATAAATAGTAAGGGAATGGCAATTTCAATATCAAGCTATCAAAATCAAAATCAATTCTTGAATAACGTACTCATTTGTTTAATGTACACTATAGCATTTTTTCATTTGGAATTTTGAAAAGCGCTGGAGAAGGACAAGTTTTTAACCGTGGACAGGTTTTTGTCGTATTGGAAAGTATTTTCTTCCTGTCCTAAATGTCAAAAAATCACTGCCGGTTTTGCAGAGTCTTCTCAGAATGTTTTGTACCCAAATACAAATGGATACTATGCACAGTTTTGCCAAAACCCTTTTTGACGGAACTTCGTGATTTGGTCAAAACACGATTTCGTGAACTTAACAAGCT
>JAQFXU010005648.1:0-11349 GCA_034693705.1 Spatulosminthurus flaviceps | reverse complement strand
AAACTCACAGTCTCGTCACTCCACGAGACTTCCATTTTAGCTGTCTTGTGCCGTTTTAACGAGATTTACATGCTGTGTACACATGCACACACGGTCATATGTTTCACAACATAATAACCATCAAATTTATCTGTACCTTTGCGAATGAATCCTCCCAAGAAATCATGTGTTCCTCTTCCTGACTCAAGCCATTTTTACTGGTGTTGCTGCCTTCTTGGCATAAATTGGCTACATTTTTTCTGTCTACAGATAAAATTGTCTATTTTTTCCTTTGCATATGGAATTCATGGAATATCGTAAATAAATTTTCAACTTTCTTCTTTGATTCTGTTGACAGACTATAAAACATTTTTGGCAATCTTGAAAATTGACTTTAGAAATTTTGCAAGGCAGTAAATAGGGAATTTGTATGGGGATTTGTATGTAAAATTCTCAGCATTTTGCGTTTCAGTTTCTGGATAGATTTATTTACACAAAGCACTGAGTCAAGTGTTTCTAGAGCAGTTGTGTGTACATACATTTATTTAAGCTTAAGAATTGAATTTTTATTGTAGGAAGAATTTTTTGTCTACAGATGGTTTTGTACTTATATGCGCCTTCTTTTTCCCTGGCAGTAGTAATAGGCTTCTAGCATTAGGAGATATTTGGCAAAGATGAGAGTATGAGAGAAAGAGAGAGAGAGAAGTCAACGTCATGATTTTGCAGCGCAGGGAAACTCTGGGTATACTACAAGAAAATCGATTTTTCTCTCAAGGTCATGAATGATTTGAAAGCATATGGAAAAAAGTAAGGGAACCTTCTAGGGTTTTTCTATATTTCCTTTTCTGCCGTTGATCATATGGAAATTATTTGAACCGGCACTCTCCACACTTTTTTCACTCTCATCCCCATCCATTCATGATGAACTAGTGAGTTATCATGTGGAAGGGCTACTATACTGTATGTACAATATATGGATAAACATGCTTTTGGAATGATGGGTTGGGAGAGCTGATGTTATAGGAAATTTAAGTTAGTTTGTTATGTGATTGAGGTAGTATGAGAAAAATGAATGATACGATATCATCATGGGTATTATATAGTTTTTGTATATTTGATGTATATCATGCGGTGGAATCTAGTCTCATTATCATTGTCATTTTTCCTCATACTATGTCCATTACAATAATTGTATAATATATATATATATATATCAAATTACAATAATAGTTTTGGATTTAAAAAGAAGAATAGAATTTTTCAAAAATCTTATAAAAAACTCACCTTTGGTTTTTTTTGAAAACTTGCCAAGATTTTATAATTCACGTGAATGGGAATGTGAGGATTTCCAATATATATAGTATTTTCCTACTTACTTGAGAATGATGAGAGATGATACTACTGAGAATCTGGAATTTGATGCACGAGGAAAAGAATAAGTGTGGGGGTAGTGAAATTCTTATATAATCCAAATTTTATCCAGAATGACGTGAATTTTTAGCCTTGGCTTAGGTTTGTCTAATTGTAGGTTGTTGGGAGGTAGCTACATTAGCTACATACATATATAATATTTATATATACATAATATTATGCAACGGGGAAAAACGTATAAAAAATTACTTGTTTAAGGTGATCGCGTAAATTTACTTTTCTGTGATTATTGTTACCACATGAATTACACGCCAAGTTCAAACTGAATGTCTTCTCTCAACTACAATTGTAAAAGTATATAAATTGCTCTCAAGAAATCAAATAATATGTATTTATTGCTCTCATTATATAGTATGAGAATCAAGAGATGGATGATGTGTGGAGATTTGTATATATATTTTATGCATATATTTTGATATTTCAATGGGAGTATATAGAATGATTGTAAGGGAGGAAATAATTCATCTGTTTGCATTCTTCTGAAGCTTCCATACAAATAATATGTGTAGTTTAATAGAGGGATAGATAGGAGGCCCCGGGGTAAAATATTTTATTTCCATTTTTATAATGATAAACTTGATTTCTGCTCTTGGTCTTTCTCGCCCTGTCTTTCTTGTAGCATTACTAATTTCTGGGTTCGTATATATCGAGTATATGTACATTAAATCTGTATATCGTCGGCTAAAGTGCAAAAGGGGCTATACGCAGAAATCATTAATATGAGATAATTCCAACTCTGTGCGCTTACAATTCTAAAGCAAAAAGGGGCTATACGCATTCCCGCAGCTGCTTGCATGCCTACGCTTCTGGACGTACTTGCACAGACTTGGCTCCTTTGAAAATTAAGCGATCGCTGCATATAGCCCCTTCTTGCATAACGCTTCTAAAATTATGGCCCCTTTTGCACTTAAGCCGACGATATATACTATAAGTATGATATCTCCTCACTTCTTTGATTTTAACACCAAGTCCTGTCTCCTCAACTGTTCCCATATGCACATTTAATACAATTAGTCTCTGGCTCACATTGATACTATACTGGGTTTTTTTTCGTATTTTTTGTAATATATTTTTCGTACTTGTGTATTTATTTATTCTGTCCTCGAACTCTCCTCTCAAGTTACGACCTCTTGCATCATTGTGACATAACAGTACGCACTGGACCTCTCCGTTTAATAGAATATATATGAGTATGTGGGGTTCCTATGTGAATGTGCGAGCGTAGAGATTCAATTGAGGATCCTTGCTTCAATGATATAATACAATGAACAATTATTATTTTTAATAGATCTGCATTATTACGGGGTCTGGAGCTCTCTGTAGGAAAGGAATTATTGGGAGAAAAAAAATTACTATTTAATCATAGTTACCTCATATATTCTTACCTCCATGAAATAAAGTTCCGTATAAAGTTCTATATATAAAGTAAACCTATGTATATAATAATATGTTTTTATATATGTATAATAGATTTTTTACCCATATTCCCATTCATGTCTAGTTTTGATTTTATTATTAATTTTTTTATATACAAAATTAAGTATTATTTTCTTTTTTTTTGTTGAGCTAAATCTTTTTTTCTTGCTGTGTGTGTTTTTAAAGCATAGTTTTTTCATAAGATTCCACAGATCTCTATGCATTAATGATTTCCTTGTGTATATAACTATTACTATTCAAAGATAATTCTCTTCTCACGTCCGTCTAAAATAGCAAGAGTCAACCATTTGCTGTAGACTGTGTATGTGTATACTTATATATTTCTTTCTTAACACAAGGAACATATTACAAGTGTGAGTATATTCATTGGTTACTATATGAGCTTTTACTTGATCATTCTTCCTGACCATGTAGGTTGGGTTTTTTTATATATAAGTTTTTAGTCAAGTGTAGTTATGTGATGATTGAATGATATATGCATGGGTATGTGTAGTAATATACGTAGCGTATATGTATATATAGCCACATATGGGCTTGATAATTTACAAAATTATAATCATGTATAGAGGAAAATTCGATTTTAGGGTGGTTTCTCAGTCCACTCCCACTTGATTCCCTGCTAATTTAATTTAAAACTCCTGTCGAAATATTTGTCTCTTCTGTCTGTAGTGTCTGTATATATGTACAGTGATAGTGATAAGTACATATATATATCGTCGGCTAAAGTGAAAAAGGGGCTATAATTTTCGTAACTTTATGGGAAAAACAAAATTATAGCCCCTTTTGCACTTTAGCCGACGATATGTATATTATTTATGAGGATTTTTGTGAGTATGATAAATGCATTAGTAGTTACTCCCTGTACACCTTATTATTCACTTTATAATAGCGTATGAATTTGTATATAGCTTTACAAAAATGCAAAGCTTATACCAGAGGAATGATGATGATAGTGGGGAAGGTCCAAACTGTGAGTTTGTTTATTTTCTTATGCATAATATGCTTAGAATTTTTTGTAACAAGTTTAAAAAAAATAATTTATATAAATATATAGAAGGTAAAAGTGAATTCTATTTTTATATAAGAATTTTTTATATATAGTTTTTTAGTACTCAAACTGTACCATATAACTCATACATAGCTACTCCCTCTCCACGTCTCTACGACTTTAATGAAAAAATGTATTACTGGGAAAGTCATTACACCGTGACCAACCAAACTTTTTCATGTTTTTTTCTCTCTCTCTCTAGTTTTTTTCCCAATTGTATAAAGTTACATGTAAAACTCTTTTTTGAAAGCACGTGAACCATAATATTTTATTAGCGTTTTTTTTGGTGGTGGTGTATGGTTATATAGTAATATATATAAAGTGAGGTTGGTTGTTGTACAGAGAGACACAGAAGAGTAGGCTTGTGTTGTACAGAGCGTTAAGCTAAAGCTCTATGCTAAGACATTTCAATTCCGCTTTCTCTATCATTTGGCATGAATTTCTTTCTTCTGATATAAGCTGGGATTTTTTTCTGAAACAATATATAAGAGACGTTTTTTTTACAGTATACACTGTAAGTATAGGAAGATTAATTAAAGTGAAGCATTCGAGTAATTGACTTCGCACGACCTTTGTACTAATTATTACGGATATTTGTAGAAATAAGGCTTGTGTTTATACGGACCATTTCCTCATTTTTCCAAGATTTTTTAATGTACTTTGTGCAGAGCTCTATTAAAGTATGTATCTCATACGTTTGAGCAAGCTTATTAGTAGACATAGAACCTATATAAAAATCTGCACAAGAGTTGTTTTAAGAATCTTTCTGTGCACTTTGGAGGTGGGTTGAGGCTAAGGTTATGGTAGGTAGGTAGACATCATGATGTATAATATGTACACATACTATTTTCTGTGTATGTAGGGAAATGTGACAAGATACTTTGAGTGTGTGCGTGTGCAATGGAGGAGAAAATAATAAAACCATAAGTAGACATTGTCCAAGAAGGGGGGATGCGTATCTGCTAATATATTACCCCATCATTATACTCCAAAGGTGTAAACTTGCCATTTTTCTACCTGCTTCATCCTCTTCTATATCTCTCTCTGTGGTTCATTTACATACATATTTCTTATAACATTTGTCATTTTTTGTGTACGTGTGTATAACTGGCGTATTGTAAAACTTTTAGACGTTAAATTGAAATAAGTATTTTGTGTTATTTTATATACACCAAAGATTATCATAGTATAATTTTTCAATCTCTTTCCTCTATAGATATAGTTTGGCCAAGGAATAAACTCTAGTAATGTAAATTCCACTACAGATTAATATGAAGGCTGACGTACTTGAGCTAGTGCTTCCATATTATTAGCACTACATGCTGTGATTCACCTTGCTGGCTTGAAGATATGCTTCAAAATTTTGTTGAAGTTCCTTGAGATTATAGTTTCCTTATAGTTGTATCATCAGCAGAGAGGGATTTATTTTCATTATTTGAATTATTGGAGCTTTTATAACTGCGGTAATGTTACGTGTATTAGACTCTACACGGTAGAGGCAGAGGAATGTAAAATAATTAATTATACTTGTTTTGATGTAAAAAAGGTCTTTGTATGGGGAGACGGGCTCCATTTAATGGTTGTTGCTGGGAGTAATGTTTTTATATGTATATTTGTATGTGGATGGATATATGGAATTGGATAAGAATTTATTATTTTTTGTATTGCAGGGCCACACAGGACAAAGTGTTCATGCGAGTGCAAGGTGAGTATTTATTTTAATCAGCTCTATCTAATTACTGTCAAGTTCTTGTAGAATTTTAAAGAAAGGTGGAAAGTACTTGGGTTATTATAAAGATGACCAAACCCTTCCGCGTCTTTGTATAGTAATTAGACGTGTGTGTGTGTAGTAAGATAAAGAAATGTTAACAATCATACTTTATATATTGCTATTGTTATGAGTTCCTCATTTTTAGCGACGGATGAACTTTAGGAAATGGCATGTCCAAACTAGAAAAAATTGGATCGGAAAAGATGCTCTTTTTGTCTATTCTTACACTCTTGTAATTTATTTTCTACGTAAATGAAAAATTTCCTACAAAAGCGAAGCAGTCAAGCTTTAAAGAGACTATATGAATTTAATTAAGTTTTTTACTTAAATTTTTGGTCATTTTCACTATACACCAATGATGTTATTTCTCGTAAAGATACCACAAGAATGAGCTCTCCCCTTGTCTCGGTCAGAGCGAGAAATAAAAAATTATACAAAAAAAGGCAGAGACTGGGTGACCCCGTCTAGGGGCGTGACGAGACGAGTCTTGCTCCTTACGAGAATTTTCTCGCTGTCTCACTGGTCCGAGCTCGATTTCCAATTTCCGGCGGGAAAAAGAACAATGAACATTCTTGTCTCGGTCCCTACGAGACCGCTCTTCCGCTCCGACCTTTATTTTTGCCTAACGAGACTAAGACCTTGATTTCACTAGTGGACTTAACCATGGTTAAGTTAACCATTTGGTTAGTTTAACCATTATTTTCGTGTGAAATTGGAGTAAAAATGGTTAACTTAGCCATTTTCGTAGTGAAATCCCTAGCTTTTCGATGGTTAAACTAACTATAGTTAATTTAACCATGGTTAAATCCCATAGTGAAATCAAGGTCTAAAAGACAGCTCTCGGTCACAACGAGACCTAGGTCAAGTCCATTCTTGTGGTATCTTTACGATAAATAACATCATTGCTATACACTGGGCTTGCTTCCTATAATGGTAATTACTGGTATTTTGAGCAGCCTTTATCCACTTGATCTCTCGTAGTCATCTCTGTCAAGGATGTGCATTCCTATACTTGCAATAATTTGATATGAGTGCTAAAATTAAATTGCGACAGCACTAAAACTGTATATTGTAGTGCAATTTCTTAGATACTTAGTTCCTAGAAATATGCTGGAGTATTGGGAAGATAGGAGAACAGGTGTTCGTAGCATTTAAAAAAATACAAGGGGATACTTTATGTGGTGGTGGTGCTATACGTAGACATGTATAGCTTTAAGAGCGAGGGTATTGTTTGTTACGTTAGATTTTATTATTATTCAATACCTTACACATTGCCATGCCACAAGTCATGAGTTTTAAGAATTTATAAATTGCAATCCTTCAAGTTTTGATGCCGCAATAGAACGGAACAACTTTGAGTGAGTTTAACTGATCAATGCGTTACCATCTCATCTCCAACTGCCTTGTAATATCTTCCATTGAATTGATACACACTAAAATCCAGACAAAAGTTTTTAACTCAAACGCTATATACTATTGTATGTACTACTCTGGCCATGTACTAAAATTACCACCTCTGCGACTAGGGCTACTACTACTACACTGTGACACTGATTATGAGACTACTATTATGAGGATGGAAGATGTGAATTTATAGCGTGGCTCTGAAAGGAGAGGAGAGATGAATTGAATGGTTTGAAGGATATGATGTGATATTAATTTTAATGACTTACCGTTCATTTGAACGTAATTGTTCAAGTGTGCATAAAATTTACTCACTTTTCTCATCATGATTGCAACTTTATATTTCCAATATAATGTAATTTCATTTACTCACAACCACAACAGCTTCCCATACATAGTGAGTGAGATAGACAGGCTGTGTATGACGAGACTCGACTTCCATTCCCATGTTATTAGTACTACATTACTATGCACTGTCACAAAAGCATATTTTTTTCTCACACTAAATATCCATACATACTTGCGAAGCTATACTATAATGCACACATTATACATGGCTAAGTGAGGACGGTTGTTCTATGATTATTCATTATTTCTAATTTTTAGCGTGAATGAAGAATACATTTTGACAAAACACAGTTTTAATACTTTCTCAAATGCAAGAAGAAAAAAAAGAGTGTGAGCGTATGGATTTTTATCTGTTTTCTACTCCACACCAGAACAGTTATGTCTTTATTACTTGTATGTATATATTTTCTTATAATATATTTTTCAAAAATACAAAATGAATTTATATATACGCGTAATATGTAGCAAAACTTCACAATAACCATAGTTCACTTTTCTATATACTATCCTTCACACTTGATATAAACGTGTTCTTATAACATGGTCCTATATATAATGTAATGGGGCATAAGCGTGAGGATAAATGCCTTATAATTATTAATACTGAGAGACTTTATTACGGGACGAATGCACATCCACCATAATCAAGACTCTATACAATTTCTTGACTTTAATCAGCGCCTAAAAGGTTGGAAAGGCTTGTTGAACAGTAAATTCCATGGATTAGTTGTTTTTTAAATAAATTTTATCTTCCACTATACCATCATCACGATCAAAGCACCTACAATATACGTATATAGGATAGTTGGTTAGAAACTTTTAGTTAGCTAGTTTTAGTATTTTTTTTCCATCTACACAAAGTTTTTCTAATACTTAAATTCCTATGTGAATTATTGTGAATGTATGTGAAGCGTATAGTACAGTAATGTTTTTTAAGGTAGCAATAAAAGTGACAGGATGGAGATGTGGCGGTGTCATGTTTGAAGTAAGCTTTGTAATTTCCTCTCTTCTTTTAATCCCTGCTGCTGTAAAATTTTCGATTTTGTTTGACAAATCCGACAAAGTCCTTTTGTGTTAGGAATGTGGTAACTACCACTACTACTGAAAGTTTCTCCCATTTTTCCTTCTTAAAATGTTTATGTTGTGTGCACTACTACAACTTTTTTTCTCCTTATCTTCCAAGCCTTTTATCCTAGATTTTTTTTGCACAGGGATTTTTAAATGCTTCAAACTCTCAGTGTCTAGTAATTAATTTAATTTCGAGTGCATTAATAGAGAGATATGGCGGCGTCTCACAAATTTTCCTATGTGAGACAGAGTGAGAGAGACAGGGTGGGAATTTCTAGCTGCGCTTTTATGAGCTTGTCGTCGTGGTAGGTAGGATTTTATTCCAAGTAATTGTAACAGCCGAGTGTATGTATAGTCCATTAGATTTTTAGGAACAACTATTTGAAGATGAGGACTTTAGATAAATATTGACGGATGTAGACCTCTTGTGTTTGTTATAAAAATATTTGTACGTACCTCCAGTTACAGACATTTCAAGTGCTGAAAAATTTCCTAATAGTACATGGGAAAGGATATACCCTGGGAGTTTTTTTTCTAGAGAGAGAGATGAGTGAGTGGGTTAGGCTGATGAATTTAATTTAATAATAATAATTACTGATACACTAACTGATGCTTAATTGTGCATGTAGTGACTACTTTCGGTAGTATCTAATTATTTAACCCAAGGAAATGAGTAGCTAAAGGCTATAAGGATTTGTACCTTGGTAGTTGTTAATTGTTGATGGGTGAATAATATTTCAGTTTGTAAAATACTAATAACAGATTTATAAGAAGAGGAATGGCTTTTGAAAGATATTTACAGGTAGAATTTGTTGTTGTTGTTGAATTGTTTAAGTGTACTTATATGCTCAATCTATGTAGCTATTTGTATCTATTCAAGCGTGGTCAAAAATAACTAATTGCTTTTACTATATGCAACAACCTATATATTTGTCTTGTTTATATATAAAGTATAGGTTATAGCATGCATTAAGTCCTTATTATTTAGAGAGAAAAAAAATTGTACATACAAAAACAGCTTGAAAGAAGTTGTGTTTGTGGGAGCAAGTGGTAGGGAAAAAATTTAACGAGTGTTAATGTTGTGCTCCTGCTATACGAGACTCCCTGCATCGATAGGTTATTATGAGGGTTGGCCTTAATTTTAATATCTTGTGTAAGTACTGCCGACTCATTCCAATCTACAATTCCTATTGAATCTTACGGACTTTAAATATGTATTGGCTTATTATCTACTATTTTCAAGACCACATTCTTATGTAATGTGCTCTTTTTTCTCCTCTTGTTTGTCTCTGTAGAACAGAGCTAGCCGATATTTAGAGCCATTAGTTTTGGCTAGATTATAAGTGCCTGCCTGAAGTTATACCTATGCGTTGTAGTTGTATGTAGTTTAGTAGATGGGAAATATTCGGAAATAATTTCCATGAGAGATATTTTACTTATCTTAGTTTGCGTGGTCAAAATCATTATAGAGCATCAGTATATATACATAAGGCATGTGTTATTGTTTATAGAATATGTATTCTAGGGAGCATCTGTTTTTTCAGGTAATGATAAAAGGTAGAGATTTTTTTCATGTATCCTGTCAGAATACAATAGAGTATCCATGGGCAATTCACACGTGGCATGTACATGTATCTACCTATTAAGGGATTTTTTAAACTGATTATATTCCCTTGATGTGGTTCAATTATTGTGAGTTGAGATGCTAAACAGGATATAATTTTTCTCTCTTGTGTATTTTTAAATCTGATTAATGTCATGTTTCAGCACATAATAAATAATAATAACAATAAATTATAACCTTGCTCGTGTTAAGGTTGATCGATTGGAATTGGAAATTCCTTTGCTGGGATCCTTTCTTATTCTCGTACTATTGCTATATCTCCTAATATTGTATATGTTGGTTGTGTGGAAAGCTATGTAGATATACATGCACACGTAGATATGTATATTATGGCTTGGGAGCTTCAGTAGAAATATTTTGTAACTAGGGGTTACCTTGTGAATTGAATGTGTAAGCCACACCGAGGCATTGTATTAAGTAAATAATGTGTATCTTATTAGAAGGTATAGATAGACTCACACAAATGCAAATTATTATACGAATCCTGTCCTCAAGCGTTTCGAGGATTAACTTGTTAAATAGTTTTTGTGTAGGAATTTTTCTTTTAAACGGTTTTTCTCTCAACCGCAAATAGATAGATACAAATTCAAGGGAGGTTTTTATAGAGATTCAATGATTTTCCTCTGTCACAAATCGTGAGGTTTGGCTTGTTGGAAAATAATATGATAATAATGATATTTGAGAAATTTCTTTCTTTCTTCTAAGGCATTAGATATAAATTTTATACATGAAAACATAAAAAATGTATACTTGCATCTACTTAAAAACCTTTGTTCTATATCCGTGGAGGAATTTTTTCCCCAAGTTTTGATTCTCCTAGTGCTCTTGTGTACTCATACATACTGTGTACATAAATACTGTCTCCTACTACTTTGCATGTAATAATTGTATATATGTATATGAAGGCCTTTATAAATATATACCACACCAGAGATTAGAATTATTCGTGCTCATACAGAATGACGAGAAGGCAGGGAATTTCGAGTAAAAAAATAATTGTTATATTATAGCCTGACTTTATTATGAGACTAGCATTGAAATAAGCATAGATGTGCATTGTTCGTGACATCGTAGATATGTAGCATGTGTAATAACATCACGGTCAATATTGGACAGTAGCTTCAATGAATACAGCATAGACAGCTTCAACATCTACAGCACGGACAGCTTCAACATCTACTGCATGGACAGCTTCAACATCTACAGCATGGACAGCTTCAACATCTACAGCATGGACAG
>JAQFXU010005647.1:0-11350 GCA_034693705.1 Spatulosminthurus flaviceps | reverse complement strand
GGAAGGCACATTATCGAGAGCCCGTTTTCCGACCTAGTTATCTCTGTAGTAAGGATTTGCGTGTGGCTCGACCCGAGGATCTCCGATGGTTTGCAAATATCTTAGCAAGTGCGGATGAACAAAAGGGCAAGTATTTTATACAGCCGAAAGATAAATTGCAAAGGGAGGAAGAAGCACTTGCAAGGGAGAGGCAGGAGCAAGAGGAACTTTTTAAGAGAATTGAGGAAGAGAAAGCTGTGCAGGCGGAGTTAGAAGCTCAGAGGAAATTAGCAGAGGAGCTGGAAGCTGCTTTTATGGAGGAAGAAGCGGAGGAGGAGGAAATGTCTCTGAAGAAGGATGACAAAAAAGGGAAAAAGGGCAAGAAAAATAAAGGGAAAAAGAATAAAAATGAAGGTGCAAGTTTTCTTTTTTCCTTGACTGGTAAATTAAACCAGTTTGTAAAAAAATTCAGTGTCAAATTAATTGTTTAAAATCCCTGTTCGTAGGAAAGGCTGATAAGAAAAATAAAAATAAGAAAAAAGATGAAGGCAAGGGTGACAATCCACCTGCCGCGTCCCAATCCCAGGCTGACCAATCTGCCGGTAAAAAAGGCAAGGGAGATAAAAAAAAAGGAAAGAAAGGGAAAAAGAAGAAGGAAGTAGTTGCAGAGCCAGTACCAGAGCCAGAACCTATTCCTGAGGTGGAGGAAATGGAGGTAGAAATGGAAATGCCGGAGGAAGCTGAAGAGTTAATGCTGGAAGAGCCACCTGCGCGGTTACCTTTGTATCCAGAAGGGCAATATCCTGAAGATATTTCCGAGGCGAAAGGTAAACGCTTCCGCTTGTGTAATTAATCAATTATAATATTTACAAATTATTTTTTAATGATTTTAGTGACGTTAATTCGTTTATTATTGGAATATTAATTAAATAATTATTTTACATACATTTTTATTTTTTATTAATTCAGGTTTATTTGGGCCCGAACACATTGAGTCAATAGAAGTAGCACCGTATCCTCATGAAGCTGATAGTGCAGGTAGAAAAACTCTGGTTGTACGAAGTATCACGGAATTACCATTAGTCGACGCAGAGCTTCAGCAAGTTTTACTCATTGCTTCGAAAGATTACTCCAAATCGGTTGATAACCAGAATAAAATGTTCACGGGTTTTGCATCAAAAGATCCTCGAAGTGAGGAGGATAAAGAGCAGGAGCGTTTGATTCGTAAGGAATTAGTAGAGGAAAATATCCAGTATTTACATTTGTTACAACAAGCCTCAGGGAAGCTTTTGGATTTTGCTGTGTGATTGTATTTGCAAAAGTATTATTTTTTTGTATAAACGCGTTTTCCTCTTCGTTTATTTTAAAGTTGTAAAGAATCGTGTAATAAGTCGGAAAAATCGATAATTTCAATTACTTTAATTTATATTCATTAATTAATCACTGTCGGTCAATTTACTAGAGGGTTAACTTTGATAAGTTTTTTTCAACAACGGTTTTATTGAATGGAATTTTAAAAGTATGCGCTAGAAGCCACAAACGTTACAATACAAGCAATAAAATATTTCGAAGTTGACGTAATAGACGAACTAGTAATGAGGATTTAATACAGGGATTTTCCTATGCGTTTAAAATCCGAATATCTCAAAATTTTTTAGCTCCTCCTCCCGCTATTACCATTTCCACGGTTTTTCTTGCCGTTGCCGGACGAAGGAATGGCAGGATACCTACCGCTTTTAAAAGTAGATACGGGGAAATTATTTCGCATCTGAAGACATTTCTCACGATCGATGAACAAAGCCATGTCTTTGAGTTTTAGGTCTTTCTCCAATGACCCTTTAGTTTTCATAAGTTGCTGCATCGTAGTATCCATGTCATTCAATTGCGTTGCAAGCTTTTCAATAGCCACTTGCAATGTATGCATCTCTCGAAATAATGCAATAGCTACTTTATCATGACAAAGCTCAATGCCTGGGCGCTGGGTCCTTTTTTCGGCTCTAGCTTGAGCTAACTGAAAATTTAGAGAATGAATTTTGATATTTAAGGACAAAATATGAAGATGTGATAAATATTGGAGTAATTTAATATAGGTAAACAAATGTATTGACTTTCAATGCTGGTTTTTTCTCTTCCAAGGCTTTGCGAACTTCGTTCATACGGCGGTTGAGAGCCTCAATGTCATGAGTAATTTTATTGTACTGTCGTTGTAAATGATCCCTGGCACTTAATATCTCCTTGATCCGAGAATTAAGGCATGTGTTTGTTTCGTACCAAATACTGAAACACTGGTCAGAGCACAACATCATGACGCGATTAACTTCCCCCATCAAAACTTGCGTTGAATGTCGCTCGTCTTGAGAACGCTGGATGAGCGCTTGAGAATTCTGGAGCCATGAAACCGGGGAACTTTTCCTAAAAATTTTTAATAACGTAGAGAAATACAAATTTTACAAATATTTAAAAACAATGATTAACCGATTTTTAAAACTTACGCTAACTGATTTTCGGGGATATTTATGTGACCGATTTCCATACTGAGACCGCAAAGCATTTTGACACATTCATCTGTATTTTTGGCTTGTTCCTTGTTGCGAATATCTACTTCCAATTCATGTCTAGCAGCTCGAAGTTTGGTTAATTGCTCATTTATCTTCATAATCTGTTCCATTAGGTTATGCTCACATTTTCTTATAGTCTCAACCTGTTTGAATAAATCGGTCATATATTCATTAGAGTATTATTTTATGTTGCCCTCGTTATTGAGTGACCCAATTCCTGCAAATTTAATACATACAATATCCTCCTTGTTGCCATGAAATCACAATGAAAGCACCAAAAAAACCTTAAATTACAATCGAATTCGTAAAACAAACCTCCAGCAAAAGAGACTCTTCCACAGCATCCCGTACAAGTTCTACTCCGGGACGAGACTCCCGAGCGTAAATGTTCTCTTGTGTTATATTCAACGGAGTTTCCAGATTCTAAAAAGTTCGCATTTAAATTCCGTACAGTGACATATTATTTCAGCTGTAATGACATGATACTGTAGCGGAAACTCAGTAATGATATGATACATATTTAATACATGGTCTTACTTTCACCATAGTTTCTACCCGCTCCTTCAGCTGCAGAAGTTCATGAGTTTGGGAAATATTGTTACCCAGTTCCTGTTTCTCATTTTGAGTCCATTTGAGAATATCATTGAGTCTGTGATCAATGTCTTTACTTGTGTCCGCAGCACATCTAACTTGGTCTTTAAGGGTGTCAGAAATGCAATTCTTAGCATCTGCTCCCATCATCACCGTTGTGTTATGAACGCACTCAGCCCCAGTGTACAACTGCTGGTTACTATAGCTCCATTCACTGGGTGAGAACCTTTTGAAATTAAATGAAAGTCGTTGCATTAAAATGTGTGAAATACATTAAAATCTTCCAAGTAATTAAAAATTCATAGCAAATATCAGTATTTATATACACAGTGTAAATAGCTTACTTAGCTCCAAGATGTGTCTTGTTTGCATGGGAAGCACAAACATTTGATGCTGAGACCAAGTCAGGAAATTTATAGATCATTGGCGTTCCGAATATGTCCGCAGATCCCTTGTACGTCAATCCACGTCCCGTACTTGCGAATTAAATCATGTTAAAAATTAAAAATACATATGTAATTATTTCATTTTTATTGCGTATTTCAATAATGAAATTAAAAGATATGAGCAATTCACAGTTAATTATCATTAAGAAAACTTACTAATTGGAAGTATCCGCAATGACTTGGTTTCCATTAGGAGCCCTCCAGGGAAGTACCTTTTTCAGCGAATGGTCTCGAACGGCCGTAATATGAGATTCGGGAGTTCCTCCCTTGGCCCCAATGGCATTCCAAACATGACATCCATGCTCAGGGGCTGTAGTTCCGCAAGTATGTGTCCTTGCACCGTCCGACTGTAAAGTTGAAGTGAAATAAATGAAAATAAAAGTATTATTAATTTTTTTCTGTAATAATTAAATTAGTGAAGCCCTGTTAGCGATTTTAATAAGTTAATACTCCTTGTATAGTAGGTACGACTGGAGTGGGATTGAAGTATCGGTATTGGTACTTTACTGGAGCAGGGTAGTAGTCGCTATGCCGGGAGTAGCGATGCATGGTCTTGAGGATTTCCTACCCCTTGGAAACTGCAAATTAAAACTTGATTTTTCCGAATTACTAAGAATTGTCTTCACGCGTATTTCTGCAGGATTGGATGACTCATTGTAAGGTTCGCTGGACGTACGTGGACTGTCGCAGTACTAAGTCATGTACTAGATCAAGTAGTGAAGGAATCCGAGTCCATGTCAGTTTGGTCGATTAAATGCTAATGAAAAAACTCCAATGCACGCATTATAACTTGTTGGTATCTATGTATACGCATATTTTTTAAATGTATAGGAATTATAGAATACATATCAAAAAACTCAAATAAAGCTGGGAACTTCCGTGCATACTCTACAATAAAATGGCCTGTAGATGAATTTCACTGCGGAAGAATTTCTTATTTCTCTAATGTACTCTCTCCAGTTATGGCCAACATTAGAAGTACATACATACTGCAATTAGTTACTATGCTCGACCAACCATGCCATTCAATAGAAACGAGCAAGAGCGTGTTTTTCTGTCAGAACTCAGGAGCTATTGAGAGGCAATTTTACCCTTACAGTAATAATTCTACTCGTTTTTTTCGCTTAAGAATACAAACTAAATATGTATGACAGTGAAAGAAATTTCGCTGACGGGGACCAATAAACTCCATTAATTAGCTAACCACCTAAGGAAAAGTTGAGTAATAGTAGAAAACTTCTAGCAAAAACATTTGCTAATATTTTGGGTAATGTGACCCTAATTTTACTGATTAAGGAACCCAATTGCATTTGTAATTAGTCGATATTTTCAACTTTACAAATGATATCAAATATATATTGTTATATATTGTGATATATGTATATTGGTTAAAATTGAATCTTAACAAGGAAAAAGCAAAAAAAACCTTAAGTACCACGACCAGGGTGGAGTATATTTCTTAATTACGACTGTCATGATATCATGCTATAAGGAGAGATAATATAATGGAGCCAGCAACCAGAGCATAGAAATTTTAGCTCTCAGGGAATATTATATAGCAGCACAAATTCGATCCAACATCAACGCCAATATTGCCGATTTACGGTAGCTTTATTCTTTCGTTGTGCTATAAGTAACCTATAGTACAGCGAAAGAATAAAGGAGGGTTCAGTAACTTTTCGATATTTAAGCCTTGTGGAACTGAATTTACATGCAGTTTCCTGCTGTACATGTTTACGAACAACCAGAAGCAATTTAGGGCTTAATTACCCTAACAAATACTGAGTATCTCAGTAGATTATTAATATTTAATTTTCGAGCTGTGAAAATACTTCGCCATGTTTTATCAATGCTTTATTTTCCTTAAGATTTTTTAACATGCTGCTCTAAATTGAATAATTTTGATTTGCTGCTTGAAATATTTAATCTTGGAATTATTAATCAATTCAATGACGCAGCAATGCAACGTAATGAGGTTGTAGCGTGACTTCCTACTCCAACTATTATTTAAGTACCGGACCTAAAATAAATAAATTAATAATCTTAAGAAAATCATCCTCAAATTGGAAACAGTTTGTTTCTAGAATTACGACGCTTAATCCAGTTTAAAATCAATTTGTAATTAATTAATTAATGTTTTTTTCAAATGCAAATGTTGTTGAAGACTAACTACAATAATAATAAGGAATCGAACGTATTGACTCATAATTATATCTGCGCTTTTACTTCAAATTCAAATGGATACATACATATTATGCAAAGCATGAGGGTAACATCTGTACAGGATTAATTACATACAAAGGATAACGAAACTGATTGCTTAAAGAAATGTTGGAAGTTAAAATCTAGGATAAATATTCGTGGGCTCACTATGCTAATAACAGATCTACTGACTGAACGAATAACAGGCAACGCTTCCCACTGACAAACGAGGGCGAAAGGACTTGATAGCATAGAGCACTTTCGTCGCACCTACATACTAAAGTGTTATTTCTGACTAAATCATTTATTTCCATTTGAGTTGGAATAACAGCCCGAACAGCCGCAGACGAGTAAGTACTAGTGGTACGGGAAGTCTATGATTACGTCTAGCAGAGAATTGCTAGCTTACACAGGAGATAGAATACTTTTGTAAGTCAAACAACCCAAGTTAGCTAGATAATATATCCAGATCATACTTGAAACAATTATGTCGATAATAATGTTTATTACTTATTTGATTATTTCCCACAGATTTTTGGCTGTTACATGCTTTTAGAGTTAGATTACGCTTATTTAAAAACACTCATTCATTCACAGTGTTCCAAAAGAGAAATTTTGAAGATGGAGTTATACGACCTGAACCTATAAACATAACGGTGAGCACCTGAAGATACGGAAAACAAAACATAACCGAATCTTCACAGGATATGTAAGCTTTAACGCTATGAAGTCCTAACACAGTGTGCACAACTGCACATCGAAACATTGAGAAACGCAAAATTCGACTTGCAGCTTCACCAGACATATTCCTAGGTTAGGTAATGACAATTAGTAACTTAAGGGCATTATACTCTACAGTACTACCGTGGTCGTACAATTTTATCTGCTGCCATACTCAAGATTGAGACTGGGCATGAACTAAGAAAAGCAAATGAAACTGAAGGGTTTGGCGAGTGATTTTTAGAGCATCCTCTACCACTCAATCACTTTTAGTCTTAGTTATAGTATCGAAAATACGCGGTAGTTATCAAGTAAAAACCCAATGGTATCATTGACTCGTTCAACATTTCCTTTATGCTAGAAATTAGAACTGCGTTTAATTTATACAACCCTTCAGAAGTCAAATAGTCTCTTAAAGATACATCAGGTAGTTCTTGAGGCTTTTTGGCAGCGGTAAACTCTTGATTCCGGATGTCTGAATTTTTTGACGAATAACATCTCTACAGAGCGATTGTAATGTGTTGGCTGCAAAAAGTAAAATCGTACAGTATTATGCCTTCACTTCAAGGTAGAATATTACCAAGATAAAAGATTAAAGAAAATATATCACGAAACTCACACTTAGATCTCAGCTGGACAATCCGCACTTGTTTAGTTGACCCATACACGTCTACCACGGCGTAAAGGGGCGCGTTCTGATATGGAATATCTCGAGCACAATGACCCTGATCTTCACCATTAATAATAAAATGCATATCCGCTTTGCCATCTTCTCCGGGTACATACATGACACCAATGCGGCTACCGACATCAGTTGGGAGTAGGTAAGGTCCATTCTCGGATTTACCCGAATTGGGCATCAAGGCTCTGCGAGGAATATATCCTCTAGGGGTCATGAAAAATTCTCCATCTCCTAAAATAGCAATATCAAGCTCATTTAAATTATTTTCACACATAATCAGATCTCTAACAAACTGTAAGCATATCATGGGCGCGTTGTTAAGTTCAGACTTTAGTTAGTCAGTCAAAGTCTGCCTGAATTTCACTGCTTCAAAACTAGCAATAAAATGACTAACTTGCTTCAAATAAGGCAGCGCCTGCCTTGTTCAAAGCTAGCGTCCGTTTTAGCGATGCGTATAGAACTAGACTCCTCCTGAGCAGCCTGCAAAACTAGTGCGGAAAGCAGGCTAAATCTGACTGTTGCCGTGTTGTTAAATGTAGTCTAATTAGTCATCTAGACTGTCGGTGTTTTTAAATTACTCCTAAACCAGACCATTTATTGCTACATTCTGTGTGCTGTTGTTAAACTCTAAAAAGAAAGACAAAGCCTGGCTAAGTCTAGAAAATCTAGCACTTTAACTACGCGCCCGATGTACCAATGTACGCTTTTGTGACAAAGTCAGTTAATTTTAAGATTCACTTACTAACTAAAACAAATGATTGATTCCTAGTTATATTGTCATTATTTTCGGATTCTTCTTCACCCGCTCCATTACTATCGTCATCAACAGATCCATTCTGTGGGGTGGGGCGACTTCTCTGTCGCACTTGTTGTGGTCGCTGTCTTTGCCTCTGCTGTTGCTCCGGTGGCCTAGGAGCTTCTACAGCCTGGCGCTCGATTTCCAGGGTTTCTAAATTCTCGATGGTTTCATGAACTATATCATCGGCACCCTGACCTTGATTATTTTGAAGAGCTTGATTCTGAGCTTCGTAGACGTTATTGTGAGTTTTTGTAATAGCGTATAACCATGAGGGGCCCATGGAAACCAGATCCGGAAGAGCATAAAGTGGTAACTCGAATTCACTATTAGGATCCAGCTGGGTTAAACCTATTCTCATGTGTCCACTCCAACCTAACTCATTCTCTTCAATTTCAACTAAAAATATTTCACCTGGAGCTAGGGGCTTTTCACTAAATGTTAAAGCATTGGCAAATGAAGATTTTCGCACAGCGGTTGTGCCATTATTAGCCAAAACTATGTTAGATCCGTGATGGAAGTGAAATTTCGATGGACCGTGTCCGTAGTGCATTTCGGAATCTGCAAAAATTGAAATAAACATTAAGTTAAACAAAAATTACCTCAATACTCCCACACATTTTTCCGATCTATATAAGTACAATCCGAACACGAATCACTGAAATATCTCAATGCAATCTTCTGTTTATGTGCAAATAAATTATATAATTGTATTTAAAAATAATTTAATACGACAATGACGAAAATAAAAATCTGCTGTTATAATATTATAAGTAATTATATTCACTTTCACATTTCTTCGCTAAAACTTTTTCATGTCACTTTTGCCTCCACAAACCCCAAAAAAATGACCTCTGACTTTACTGCAAATGTCCAACTGATGTCAGATTCAAAGCAATTCCCCAATAACTAAGGGGGATGAAGCGCAAAAGTTAATACATCACTTTTATCACTTCAAGTATGTAAAACTCAAAGGGAACCTAAAATTCCAAAGCAATAATTTTAATTATCAACAATATCAATCCCAGGAGCGTATAATTTAAGTCAAAAATAAATCATTCTAATTTTACCATCTACAGTCAATCACAGACGCTAAGTTAGATACAGAAATTAACAATCTGACAACACCACTACATCACATAAACTTTCCTAACCACAAACCTCACCCATACTTCAAGTTAATCACAAACTAAATAAATTACACCAATAAAAACGAATAATAATTAAATCATTAACACGCCAACATAAAAATACAAACAACAACGGGATCCTACTACTTAATTGTCGGGTAACCACGATTTAAACGTACGCACTAAAGTCGTACGTACTAAAAAACGTACGTAAAAATTAATTAACATATTTCATTTACTTTAAAACTTAACGTTGACTCATTTAAGTGTCAGTAGATTTATTATTTATCTGTCCATAGAATACAGATACCATCAGTCAAACATCACACAACTGCTTCGGTCTGAAAAAACAATCCAGAAATGAATCAAACAAAAACATAAGTCATATATTCTTTCTACAATTCGTTCCAAAAAAATTCATTACTACAATAAACTCATTGTCCGATTATTAAATCCTTAAAAACAGAAATGAATTTAATCCAGAATAATCCAGATGCTGCTGTATAGCTAAGCTAAAAATAACTTGGAGATGGGTGATATTATTAGACTCAGGAAATGCATCCGTATTCCGTATCTTCCCATTAATATACTCTCTCAAAATCACACTTCACTTGATTCCCTCGGCAGTTCATAAAATCATCATGCATAAATGACAATAACATTCACAAAAGAAATCAAAATCAAACCCTACCTACGTAACATAAATAAACAAATATTACTATTAATTCATCATTAATGCTAATCACCTGTTATGTTATCTTCTTTAAGCAATAAGAAATTATTTCAAGGATACCAATATACATATAACAGTAACTTATTGAACTTTATTTCAGCACCAATTTCAATTCAGTCCTGACAAAATACCAAGGAACGTCAACCGTCAACGTCAACCAACACCAAAATCGAATATCTAAGTACACAAACAAACTATACAACTAATTGAAGCACAAGAGAATTTGCGACGTTATGTCTTTATGTCGTATCGTTTAGTAACTCTTTTTTATTCACGAATCACACTTGCTAATTTGCAAAACATTGGATTCCATCCATCCAGTTCAACTATTGAATCAAGTGTAATGAAGTAATATTTCCTTTACATTACAGTCAGAATGTGAGAGGATTTTACTGGTATTTACGAACTTACGATCACAAGAACGAACACAATCAGAGATAGAGAGAGGAATCCGAGTTTTTATTATGGTGTTTATGTCCACAAGAGTCATGAGACTCCTCAAAGCGGGACTGTCAAGCAACGTCCTTTCTCCGCCTCGCAATTTATAGTCGTGAGTTGTACGTACATACGCTTCACACCTCACCACGTCAGCTTCCCGTCCTTTTTTGAGATACATAATTACATAATTAAGAGACGACTCATTTGGCTTTTTGATTTATTTTCTCACATGACAATGCGCCAGGGAAAACTTGCTTAAAGTTGCTTATTATACATACATGCATAATGCATATGTACTGTATACCTGAAATGGTTTATTCAATCCATTGGAATTCACTTTACTAATAAAACAGTAAACAAGAGAGTCATACTCGCAAGCTAATGAGCAACTGATATGATCAGTTGTGCTATACTTATACTATTTACTGAAAAATTAGTCACCTGAAATTCATATAAAAACCAATGGAGTACCTATAGTAATACCTTATGAATTATATGTAACTCCGTGAGCTCTCATAAGAACAGGCAATCACCCTGTAGTTCAGCACAGCATGACTTATGTACAGTTTATGCAAAAGATGTAAGGAAGGAACTTACAATTAGACATTTCAATAATTATTGTCTTATAAGATTCGAAAAAAATCAAAAATCGCTCATAGGGGAATCAATATAGTATCATGACCTTTGGAATTATAAATCGCGCGAAATTAAAGGTGTGTATGCTAAAAAATAGGGTCACCCTAATCGTAGGAGGAAATCCGAGTCGGATCTCGGAATTTCGCCCTAATCGTCGGAAGCTCGGAATTTCGCCCTAATACTCGGAACCTCGGAAACTCGGAATTTTGCCCTAATACTCGGAACGTCGAAAGGGTCGGAAATACCCCTTTATTCTTCGGAGGAGGCGACAAAGCTCCTTAATAGGCAGCTTTGACGAAAATGAAATGTTCCCCAATAACAAAAAATCCTCATCAGCTAAATATGATATGTATTTATTTGTATATATTTTTACAAAAGTATTTCTCCCATGCTACAAACATAGCCCAGCTAATGATACGTATATTTATATATATTTTTA
>JAQFXU010005646.1:0-11350 GCA_034693705.1 Spatulosminthurus flaviceps | reverse complement strand
CCGTTTTTAGACCCTATGGTCAAGGTAGGGAGTCAAAATTTTGAAAAACGATGAGGATAGTTATAATACACAAAAAACATATTTTTACCATTTTTAGCGACGCACTTCAGTTTTTCTCAAAATCGAAGTGTGCAGCAAGAGGGCAAATTTTCTATTGTGTGCTGTCATATTTTTGGTGGGAGTGATTTCAACGACTCACTCACTTCCACAAGAAGGTAACTATTAGGCACTTTTTTTTATTTTATTAATTTATTATTTTTTTATTCGTTTCTTCTCGTCCGAATTTTGCATGTCTTACGTATTTGTTTCCTTGGAAATTGAACGTATTTTTTTCTCAGTTTTTGAACCAACACTTCTATTCATAATTACCTTACAAAATTCCCCAACAATTCAAATGAGCAATTCTAAGAATGAATATATGAACTTGCTCCTCCAAATATTTTATTTTTTTTAAACTAGGAATCCAATGCAATGGAAGAATGATCCTTGCCATGGACTCCCTGATCTTGACAGTGTTTGCTACCAACTCAGCCATAAATGCCAGAATCATTTGGAATGTGATGAGGGAAAAGCATGCTGCGAAAGATCTTGCACCTTCCAATGTGTTGACAAACCTCCCCCAACCGAGTTTCATTTTTTAAATTGATCCAAAGATTCTCAAAAATCTGATGAGCTCATAATATATGGAATAGTGTATACAGTATTTGACACAATATATGCATATGTGCTTGAAAAAAATAAATCTGGTCCTGGAGCTGCAGAACTTTGAAAAACTTCCTTTTTTCACTATTCCTGCTCATAAATTGATTGATTTTGTTACTTCAACAGCGCATATGAGGTGTTCCTCAAAAATCTCCCAACATCCAATAGTAGTGCATGAATTGGGCTAAAACTGTAGTTTTTAGTCAAAGACAATTCACAAGACAATTTATGCCTTTTTCCAACACAAAAAAATATTTTCACATGCCTCCTTCATTTTGATCGCTGTCACTGTGTGTTTAAGAAGTGGACATACTCAAGCCGACCAGCCCAATGAGCAGAGAGATTGGTGAGAAGGATGGGACTTTTGTTGTATTATTTTGTTGACATTTACAGATATTTTTAATTTATCCATGAGATGACTACATAATGACATAATTTCCTATATTTTCATGTACTACTTTCCTTATGCGGTTATTTTTAGCACAATAATAATAATAATTATTATTATTATTTTTAAGACAACTAAATAGATTGATACGATGATCTCAAACATTGTTTCATTATAGAATTATTATTAACATAGCGGATGGGATTTACAGAGCTTATCCATTGCATTGATAATATTTAATCAAATTTAAACTGATAAAAGTAATAATTGTTAACACTTTACTATCGAAGCTCCACTTCAATACAAAAGAGATGAATCTTACGAGGAATTAGGAAATCCATTTCAAAATAGATAATAATAATGTTATTTCGATTTTTTTCCCTGGAATACTTCCAGGAAGGAATTGTATGACTCTAAACGAAAAGCACACAAAATAAGTGTACAATCAATATTTTGACGCCCTTTAACATTTAACAGTCCTATTTACTCTATATGAAGCGTATACATGATTAATGATGATGCTTCCAACAGAACAAACAAATTACGAGTGTCAAAAAATAAATAGCCAAGGGATTATATTTTAACAAAATTCACAACATAAGTCTTGTTAAAAACAAAGCATCCAAGTTATTATATTTATTCACTTTAGTTGTAATTGTAATAGGTATTACATTTTTTTTTAAAAATAGATAATCAAAAAATTCCATGCTTAGAAAAATTGATTGCAATTATGAAAGTTGTTGAATTAATTTTCACTTCACTCTTCATAACAACTGAACTGACAAAAATGAGCCAAGGCTCACCATTCGTTGAAAGTGTGGATTGGGAAAATTTGACCGATTCTACGGCGAGGATTATTTTTTACAAAAACAAAAATTACAAGGGTAAGAGATTGTGAGGTCAAAGCATGTTTTTCCTGAATGTATGAATTCTTATGGTATTTGTATGAATTTAAAATGTGATTTATTGATAGGAGCGAAAAGCAGCAATGCTGTGGGTGACAATTGTAAGAAAATTCAAAGTCCAATGCTAATGGATGAGGTTAATTCCGTCCAACTTGAAAACGCATTGACTGTGTCCAAATCTGTCGAAGGGAGGAGTGTCATGAGTGCACTATTGTGGAAGAAAATGTTCCAGACCTGGGGGAGGAAGAGTTGAATGATATAGTCCTCTGGTTTAGAAAATGTACCGTGTGGGAGATTTTAGATGACACTATTCATAATAATTCATAACGTCCGGAATTGTGGTAGAGTGGTATGTGGTTTAAATATTTTTATCATCAGTGCTATATCGCCTGCGCTAATTATTATTGTGAAGTATTTAATTAATGTTGTAACTCGCAATAAAATGATTGGGCTTATAACACATGCACAGAGTCACCTTCAGTTTATCAAAATCCTATGCAGTTTTGATATTCCTGTTAAAAAACACTATCATAATTTTTCATAAATGTTGAAAGAATAATTTGAGACCAAGTTTAGTTTTCCAAGTTCCCCCTTGACAGACTTAAGTTGTGTCTCTTTTAATCTCTAGATTTTCTCTACTTTTCCAAATTGAATAAATAAAACTCAAGTGTAAAACTCTCCATGTGAAAAATCGGTGGAGAAAATTTTTGAAACGGACTTCCGTTTCAACTAAAAATCTGCAACAAAAATGACTCCACGCGTACTACGGATTTTTCTATTATTAGGTAATTTATTTTCCTCATTTATTCATAAATGTATTTTTTTTACTATTTTAGCATTATATGTATATTTATTAAATTCATTTTTGGAGAAATGCCTGGAAAGAGTTTTAGTTGGAAATAATTTCAGAACCACGAAATTAAAACTTTTTTGGAGGAAATTAGAGGCTAAAAAATATTCTACATGGCTCCGTCCCATATTGCAAGTTGAGTGTGTAGACCACTACGCCATTTCCTTCTTCAACTTTTACTCCGGCTCGATAATGTGTGACACTGGCAGTGACCACAATTTATCAGTCTGCATCCGGTCCATTAACATTGGGATTGGACCACTCATGGAGAGGCTTATATTCTTCTCCAACGCAAAATTCTCACAAAATAAATGGAACTTTACATGAGAGGGATGAGATTCAATGTTTGCTTTTGTTTTGAAATGAAAAAGCGCAAGTAATTGAACCACATTAGTGGTTAAAGTTGGCGGGACATCCTGTCGGTTATTTTCCTGAACGGCTACAATATTCGTGACAAAGTTCTGGCCATTTTTCTAACAAATTAATGTCCACATTTTTTAAAATACAAAATATTCAAAACCTCCAACAATTCTACCATTTCTTCAATCGGCTTCCATTCGGTGTCGGAAAGAACTAGATGATGCAAAACCTTATCGCTCATCATAGTTGCATCTAGAGGCTAAAATTATTACAAATCTATATTGTTTTAAATGTTTGAATTGTTAGATTTGAAAAATCTATATCTTACCTATTTCAATGTCAGACAACGTTGCAACATTTTTAGGGTGGAATTCCATCGGACCCTCATGTCATTCAGAAGTTTTAACTTCGGGATCTGTAGAGTCTCGCAAAAATGATCCATTGAATCTTTTTTCCCACTGGGTTTTCCCGTGACCGCTCAGACATATGACCGCCTCCGCGAGTTAACAATGATGGCCCCAGAAAGCCGGAGTTAATCATAGATAGGGTCAATCATTGAAACTTTGTAAATACGAATTAACGATTAAAAGCTTAAGATGGTTGACAACTCTGTTAGACCTACGGGTATGAATCGGAGCATAAACACCCCATTTTCTTTAAATTCTAAAAACTGTGGAAGCATCATTTGTGTACACTAGAAAATATATAAAGCATGTATTTTATTAGTGCGCGTGTCAACGTATTTACATTGTATATACACATTGAAGCGTAGTTTTTTTGAGTCTACTATGATAATTTATTTGTGACATTTTGCTTATTTAGATGAAAAGGTGCTGTTCGTCCTTTTAGCTAGTTTATGCAAGGCTAAATTTCCCAGTGACATAGGGATGTAAACCCACCAGCAAATTCGTGAAGGTTAAGCTTTTCCTAAACTATGTAAGGCTCTCCAGTATTTTTATATGCTTTTCAAAGTCCTGGGACGTTACTAAAAAATCTTATCATAATTTTATAAATCCGGTTGTACTAAAATATAATGTTCTGGATGAAAATTTAGCACAACTTTGCCATTTTGCTCTAAAACCACTACCCTTACAGAAATACGGTAGGTACCGTTGAAAAGCTCTCATCAAGAGCTTTTTAATGATATCTACCACGTGAAAATCCGAGAGAATCCTCATAGTGTAAAAAATTGGTCCATCCCCACAGTTTGGCGTGCGTAATTGGTTATTATTTTCAATGACCATACAATATTTTAGGCAATTCTTGGCCAGCCTAAAAAAATCTTCATCATTTTTTGTCTCTTTTTCGATTTTTTTTAATGTTCCTGCATGCAAACACATTTTGATGCCAAAACATTTAAAAAAGGATGTGTACCATTTAATGAAATTGCGAGGAAATGCGCTGTAGGCCCGTTTGTAGCCCCTATGGTAAAGGTAGGGGCATACAATTTTTTTTAAATGGTGCAAATGGTTATGGTGGATCAAAAAAAATATTTGCATCAATTTTAATGACACACTTCAGTTTTTGTCAAAATCGAAGTGAACACTAAAAGGGAAAACGGTCTATTGATCGACGCTCTTAATGTAGAAAAATCCGCGAATGACTTAATTATGAGGACACTGCTCTTTGATTGACTTTTCGGGTTGAAAGTATGCTGAGCAAATTGGTTGAGAAAATTGCCGGCAACTCCATTCCGCTCTTTATTCACTTTTAGGGAAACTTGATTGGATGGATGGCTTGATATTGTGGTGAACAATCCTTAATAAAACTGTAAACCGCCCGCCCAATATAGCAAAAGCCAGCTCACATCATTCTCGCTCCAGGTCATCCGCACAAAAGTGTGTTAGCATTTATGACTTTTTATGTTATGAAAAAATGTCTAGGTGGACGATCTGCAGTGTCAAAAAAACAGTTATTGCTGTATTTCACTCATTACACACACATTCGAGCAACTTACTGGCTATAAATTGATAGCTCGGATTCATTCAACTAAACTTACATGTTAGACAGAATTGAAATTCTGGAGATAACTTTGTTCAAGTTTAAACCTAAAACCTTTTCTTCAGTTCAATATCTTTTTAACAGCTGTTGAGAGTGCAGCGTTTATTTCATTATTATTGAGCTCCGCTATGGAGAAAATGGGTTTAAAATACGTAATTTTTGGAACGTTAACGTATGTTCTTTTGGCTGGACTTTTGTACGGGATCAATACCTGCGTTAAACAGACCAAGGATGAACAAGTAACTTTTTAAGCGAATGTATTTTAGCCCATCATATTTTCATTAATATCTGTCAATAAATAATTTTATTATTTTACATTATTAATTTTTTTTTGAATTTTAAGGTACTAATTTATGGGCTCGCTGGAGCTGCGGCTGCTTCAACCATTGCGATTTACTTGTTTGTGTGGGCATGGAGCAATGTAAAGGCTTTGTGGTTTTACGGTAAGAAAAATCCAGCTTTTTCAAATGATTTTTCTTTATTTTTAATTTTAATATTTTTATCTCGAATTACTTGTAATTACTTGTGTATTTACAGCGGCCTTCATACCCCTTTTATTATCAACTTTCTTCGATAATCTCACAACATTGGATTTATGGAGAGAGCCAAATGGTGTATTTTTGTCGGTGTACGTAGGGGCTAAGGACCGCCATGTTCATAACATCGTAGCCACAAATTTGATAGCATTTAATGGAATTGTACTGATGCCGTTAAATTTTGTGGTCCTTTGGAGACTAGGAAATGGGTAAAAATATAATGATAATGCGAGAATATGCGGCTAAGGAACAATTATTATGGTTGTCAAACGTCAATAAGATAGCTTTTCTATTATAATTAAAATGTGTTTCAAAGGTGCGTAGGAAAAATTGATATTTTTAATTTTTACAGGGTCGAGTTGCAATCTAACGTTGGAAATAATTTGATATTAAATATTTAGGAAAATCTCCAGAAGCCTGCTACTCATTCCAGCTGCAGCTTACTTCCTGATGTACTTGGTTTACGCATTTTGCGCCACCACCTCTGGATTGCCCCTTCATCCAATGTCAAAGTGCTTGCTTTGGATAATGCCTTTATGGACTGTGTTATTCCCATTTTTGTAAGTTTTACAAAAAAAAATTTATCTCTGCAATACACCGAGAAAAATATAATAATGGATTGTGGAAACTGTAGCGCTTTGGTGCAATTGAATATTAGTAATTTTGGATTAATGTAGGATTTTGAGGATTCCAAGAGGCTTTGTCCTATCACATAAACAAGGTTCGGGGATTTTGGCAAAGCTTTTAGCTCTCATTACTCTCCCTTCACTCATAGCCGCGGGTGCTGTTATCCTAGCCAAAGCATTGGTAAATTTTATTAATAAAGATGAATTGTGATGAGAGTACTTTATTTTTTATGCAAGTAGGGCTCAAACTCCAAAATCAATTGGTAATGAAATGTTTGATGCAGGTTCTGAATGGTGTGAGCCATGAACTCCTGGATATTGTTCGGGTAAACGACCCTCTAATATTCTTGAACGACGTGGAGAAAACTTTCCCTTTCATTGCCGCCGTAATTTGGCAAAACGTCCTCATGTCCCTTCCTATTCTAATCGTCAGTTTTATTTACCATTTGAAATCCCAAAAGCCCACGTTATTGTGGGAGTTATCCCTCGTTAATTTGACCCTTACATGTGGGGTAAGTAGATTACAAAGCCATTTAGTACTTATTAAATTTGTCAATGTAACGCATATGATAATATAATGTAACCATTGTCCCACTGCACTGTAGAATCAATGGGTGTTCATTGTTGGAAATCTGTACTGGAAAACTCCGAAGAACCTTCGAGTGAATCCCACAAACACGACGTTCCTCATGATCAATTTGGTCCCGGTGGTTGCCACTCTCCTTCAAGTGATTAGTTTACTCCCGTTACGAGTCCCAGTAGTTCCCACCAAAGTGAGCCAGAAAAAGCGAGTCTAAATGGTGTCAATAAATGTCGGCTGAATTCTACTTTACTGCTCAGCTCGTAACTAAAAGGCCAAAATCATCTGGTGGAGGCGACCACCATTGTTAAGTCGCAAGCTTAGGGCCGTATTCATGTCACACACTAATACTAGCACTAACACTAGCACTCCCGTGAGTGAGTGCTGAGGCATGAGTGAGAGTGTGAGTCTCCCTGGTATTCAAGGTTCCTCTCACTAAAAGTACCACTCACCCTAAAATATGTGCATTAAACGCATTATGCTCTTTAGGGGACTCTTGAGTTTTAACTCAAAGTTTTATATGAGTGAGTGGAGAATCTAGTCACCAAATCGGTGACTAGAATCATCACTCACTATTTTGAGTGACCTCATCGAGAGTTGAGTGAGAGAGTCCAAAATGAATTCGAAACCGTCACTAACCCTCAAAAACTGGTGAGTTTTGTGCCGAATTTAGTGTTAGTGAGGTAACATGAATACGGCCCTTAGTTTACAAACTATAAAGCCATAGCCATACTTATTATAATTCAATATATGATTGATTCGAAGAATTTTGAATGCTATCGGAATAAGATTGGTGTGGGGACTGAGTAGCCTTCAATGTAAACTTGGTGGTATTGACCACCAGTGTTGGTGGTCACATCCACCATAGATGATTTTGGTGGTAGTTTTTGTGATAGTTTTGAGCTGGGTCGGTAAAGTAGAAAGCCGCCCAAATGTCAGGATCACTGTTTTTTATAAGGATGCTATTCTTCACTAAATTGAACGCTGATGTTATAACAACTTATTAAATGAGTAAATGTTAAAAGATAAAACCAAGCCAAAACCAACCTGACTTTACAAACCAAATTACCGAAGTAACCCCCGGTTAAATGAGAGGGTTACAAGTTCGGAAAAAAACGTGGGTATTTTAAAAACGAAAACCTATATTTGTGTTTTTGATTTCAATATCTTTCTATATATATTTCAACCAATATTCACGTAATAATCCAATCATTGAATGAACATAGCCCTTCATAAGCTTGGAAATGGATAAAAAATATTAATGTGACTGATTGTGAGTCTTGTGACAGTTGTGACTGATTAACAAATCTACACCCCTTCATAAACGTTATGGAAAAGCGAAGAAAGATTGCCAAGGTCTACTATTCAACTGAAAGAGCCCTCTATTAGTAATTATGTCAAGTATATCACTAATTGGGTTTTAGATACAAGGTTGTGTAGATAAAAGTAATTATTATTGTATTTTGATCCTCTGCTACAGTCTACAAAAAAAATGCAAAATTTTCTCAGCTCTTAGAGGAAATGACTCGAATGAATCCGAGCAGGTTGTTTTGAGAAAACGTAATCGTATGTCAAAATAATCCCCTAAGCTTCATCCATTTCAGTTCCCGCCGTGCGATCCCATCTATACAAATAAAATAATACTCTTCCTAATACTAAATCAAATCACCATACAAAACAATTGAAACAAATAGGACTTACTCAAAAATAACTGCAACTAGGATAATTAGTAAATTAAATCCTATTTTTTTGGACTTGATACAAATTTTAAGAAAAACCATTCAATATGTATTTCGTGTTCCTAAAGTGAATAGTTTAGGAATATTGGTGGTCCTTGTCATTATCTTTGGAACAAATAAGGGATCGTCTCCAAAGAACATTCAACGTCTGAGGAGGTATTTGATAAAGGCAATAAATATCTTGTCCAAAGTTTTGGCCTCCAAATCCATTTATGCTAATAAAGTTAAACGTAAAGTCACTCTTTACAGGAAGCCCTGGAGCTACAATGTGAATACGTAAGCTCATGGTAAACATCGGAAAAAGTAGAGACAATTTCGGAGATGTTCCCTATAGATGGCTAAGAACTGCATCTGATTCAGATTCGAGAATGTGTAAATCAACAAGCAGGAAACTTTTATGGGTTTGACGGTCTCCAAGCACAGGGTTATTCATTTTTACCACTACTAGCATTTTCACTGGATTCTTTACTGTAAAATCTTACCCTGAACTTGGCTTTGTTCTGAAAGCACTACAAACTTGACAATTTAGCTTTATTGGTTTTTAATGATGAAAATCATGTGCTCTTGTCTACAATAAATAAATGATTTTTGAAGTCGCCAATAAGCTTGAAACTCTGTTTACAAAGATAACAACGATCAAAATATACAAACATCCGAAACATATGGGAATGTTTTCATAAGTGGAAAGTAAGAAGAAAAAGATTTTCTCACCATTTAATATTTACATTTAACTCTGACATAAGTAGTGGTCTATATCTCCTTCCCCAATAGAGTTTTAATGTGTCCAGCGTTCAAAATCCCCGAAATCCAGGTTTTGTAGAAGACAAAGGAGTTTATGGGATTCACTGCATGCATATAGGGAATCCAACATACTCGTCCTAGTGTAACATATTGGACACACACATCCGTAGTCCAGAATGCAATAGTAATTATGAATGCCAATTCTAAAAAGGAATTTCAAACCTGAAACAATGTCATTTTGGAATTATCATAGGGATTCGATCCAATATGTAGGGAAAAATCCTTCTTAAAAAGCTTCTTTTTAAATATTGACTCGTGTGGTGAGTTAAATATAATTTATTTGTGCAATCACATCCTCTTGTTCATTTTTTTTCTAACATCTACTGACTCACAACCCTCATTGTGCCCATCCGTGCGGACCTCCTATCAGTGATCTTTTAATAAATAACAATTAATTGCCTGGTTTACTTATTATATGTACTAGAAAAATACTAGAGATTTGAAGGACGTAAACATTGGGATGTTATTCTTTGAACAAAGGAAACGTGTTCTCCGAGCTACATATGAGAACTGAGAAGCTTAGAATCAAACTGGAATAAGTCCAAAGTTTTGGGAAATCTTTTTTGTTTTCAAAAAATGTTAGTGTTATGGGAGCACTTTCCACCATATGAACCAAAGGGTTGATATGTGCCTCTATCATGCTGTAATAGGCTCAGAAAGATCCGTTTCAATGTTAAACTGGGACCAGTCCACTTTTGTTTCAGAATCAAAATGGAATAAGTCCATTTGTAGTTTAATGCTCAACTTGACATTTCAGTTCCCAAACGAAACAAGTCCAGAATTTCTAAAACTTTGTATTCTTATAACATGGTACGGGGTGCTTTAGGATTTCCGAAAATTTCCCCACCATCGTACATAACATGGAAGTATTTTTTACAATCATCACATGTGGAGTACCCACGTCATGAAGGAAATGACAGTTTTTTGCGGTTCCTGTAAAATTTACAAAAGTGGACTTATTCCAGTTTGATTCTAAAGTCTTCAATGTCACGTATCCTTCACTATCACGGGTATGTTCATTATCATAGGCTGGAAACATATATGTCCTAACTACTACGTATATACTCAAATGGCATTCTAATAGATGAGGATAATAAATGTAGGAGTTTTGTGCAGCAAGTCCTATATCCACCTGTTTCATGACCAACTTAATTGCATAAAGACTTTTTTCACAAGTGTCACATCTTGAAAAACTCTCAACATTGTACACATTCCTACCAGCACGGTTATGCGCTTGCATATAAATATCAAGGGCCGGGATTATGCAGAAGAACGGATGAATTGAGAGCGGTTTAGGTGGGACTCTGGAGTTGGCTACGGAATAGGCAATTATAGCACAAATATAGTGTGAAAGAATAAGATGTACATATAGTGTGAAGAAAATATTTTAGTGAAGAATAAAATGGAATCAAAATTTTTGCGTTTGTCATTGCGTGTTTGTTAGAGGAGAAGTATGAACCGGATATTAGAGATTTATTTTGTTTGCCTACATCTTACACATGAACATGTTGACAGATCAATTAATTACAACATTGTAGGGCCAACAAAACTGACAAGGCTGTATGTATAAAAACCATCACTTCCAATGTGATTTTCAGACTTGAGTTCCGAACCTGGGAAAAATTCTTTCTCACTCCTGAAGAAACTTGTTGGAAAATTGTTGGAAGCGATTTATTATTCTTCGTTCATAAAAAAATATACGTATGAAAAAAGTAAAGATTTAATCCATTGCAGACATGCAGTTTCTTATTTTTGATTGCATCTCCCCAAAAATTCAAACAAATCTAACTCAGGGCGATATCTTTGACTGGAAATTTGACGTTTTGCATTTGCAAGATCCCGAGAAAAGGTGAGAATTTTAT
>JAQFXU010005645.1:0-11353 GCA_034693705.1 Spatulosminthurus flaviceps | reverse complement strand
TGCTATGCAATGCTGGAATATGCATGCAAATTTTAAGTTCATAACATCGTATCTTTGTGTAGTTATACATATATCGTATGTTGTAAAGCGGACAAACGGTTTACGAACGTTTTTTCAAAGCCCGCGGTGATTCATATAAATACTTTGGAATCGGATACTTTAATCGGTATAATTTCGAATTCCGATTTAAATACGGATATTTTTATCGAATCCGATTCCGATTAAAATACTGCCACCAACATCATTTAATAATTCCAGTACTAATTCGGATACTTGAAAATATGAATGAAATTCCGGTTCTAATTCCGATTCCGATCCGATACTCCAGCCTTGCAAAAAACACAAATTTAAATTTGGTTACACTCGTCACTTTTATTGACTTGAACTTGACCATGAAATTTTCTTCAATTAATATTTCCCAACTTGAACACGAACTTGACTTGAGTGATAAAATCATGGTCAGGCATAGATAAAACTTGAACATGACCCGAAAGGCTCAAGTACAATTTTGGGGTTACTTGAACTTGACCCGAACTTGAACGTGACTTGAAAAACGCGAGTTTTACTTGAACTTGATCCTATAGAGATAAAGTAAAAAAAAAAGTTTTCAATAAGATCCATCCTGATAATGTAAAATACTAATCGTGAATATTGAAAAAAAAAATTTTTGAAAATGAATGTAATATTATCCGCAATTTTGTCTCTTCCCAAATTTTTAAAAATAAATTTTACAAACAAAGTAGAATAAAATCAACTTTTGTAAGCTTAAAGAATCCTTAGTTTGAATGGGACTATTCTAGTACATTTGCTCAGGGAGGAAGATGTAAAACATTAATTCAATGCATCATTTCCCACGAATTTCACATAAAAATTCAAGGGTGATAAGCTTTGATAAAAAATCACAAATAAAGTGAGTTTTTATATTTTCCATCAGTACTGAATCCAAGACCCTTGAAGTACCCATTCCTCATTAAAAATTTTTACACAACGTTTCGACGCCATTTGACTATAACCACCACATGTATTTTATCACACCTTAATAATTGCAGATTACGGGACGGGAATAATGGCACATTGAAGTTGTGCAACAGGAACCAAATGAGGCTTGACAAGTGCTCTTTTTTAATTAGCACTTCACTGCGCAAAGGAACGAAACATTCACAAGAAGGAATTGGTAGGTTTCAACGCCATTTGTTTTTTTACTTTTATCCTTATAGGTGCGACATGCGTGAGTCCAATAAGGTCACTACAGTTTCATCGCTCGAGTTGCATGGTTTGGTAGTAGACGTCAATATTTTCCTATACAAACAAAGGTGCCCCCGTCCAAAAAAATATTGATAATTCAACCTATAAAAATGGAAATGGGTCCAAAATTAGATTTGACTCGGGTGGTGCTCATTTCTACAGAAAGTTCCATGAAGTCATTGAAGGAAAATGTGTTGACACAAAATGCTCAACCCAAACGCCGTTGGACTTTTATATTGAAACAATAATGGAGTGAAAATGAGGAAATTATTAAACTTTTTGAAATTAGAAACTGAAAATATCGTCCAACTTGAATTTCGTTTTGTAATCTTTAATCTTACGAGAGACCTGTATAAGAAAATATCATAATCGGCGTCTAACTTGCACATATGGATGAAACCCAATGAAAATGTAAAAGTTTCCCATTTGTAAACGAAATATTCTGCTCATGCCCACCCGGCGCTTCAATTTTTCGGGAGCTTAAATGTATGTTTGGAGGTTTTAATTCTATGCATTTAATGAAAATATTTGTAAGGATCATTTTAAGTAACAAGAGAAAATTTTAAAGTAAAATGACAATTATTTAGGCTAGGACGTTTTTTAAAACATTTTTTTGCGTTATTTAGATAATTTACGGCAATCCGATTTGTTGTCCGAGGAAAAAAAAATTACCTTTGTTTAAACCAGAAATGGGCCAATTATCTCATCCTCCTAGTTTCACGCCCAATGTGGGTAAATTAACTCAGGAAAAAAACTAGAGATGATAAACCGGAAAAAACCAGATTTGTTGCCTTTCAATTCCTTTCAGTTCCATTCCGCAAATGGAAATTCAAGCCCAAATTGCTTATTTTTCCACTTCCAGACCAAGCGGTAAAGACACTGATTGTGAGCAGTAAAATGTATGTAGATTTGAATTCTATTGGACAGACCAAAATTACGGATTTTGACGTTTTTTCTCTTCATTTACGTAGAATTTGCGCAATTTAAAAAACACTTGTTTCATTATAAAGCCCGTTCCAAAGGGATGAAAACTATTACATTTAAAAAATGGCTTGATTTTTTTTAAATGGGGCTTTGAAGTTCACCATATAAAACATTGAAGGGGAAATTGTTGAAATTTGTGAGTCGGGATTTAATTTTGGTTTTTGGGGAAAAAGAAAAACTGGCCCTCGTTGAATTTGATTCGAAGCCTTGAGTTTAAAATTTCAGCTTATTAGGACGTTCCATTGCTGAGATATAGGAGTGGCCCCTTGCAAGAGACAAAATTCCCCCAGCATGGATTAAGCAAGTGGCAAGGTCATAGGTATACCGGGTTGGGCGGAATCAAACGAGCAAAATTAGAGGGCGAGGAATTGGTGCGGAACAAGAAAAATGACGTCACTCAAGTGACACAGCCAAAGCTTCACAGCATGTACATAGGCTCGCTAACAAGAAAGCACGAGTATTAAGCAATACACAACCGCGTATAGCCAGCTGTGGCACTCACTATTCTCCTGGATTAGATTGTTGAAAGATTTTTTGTAATTAAAAATTAAACTACTAGTGGCATTTTAGGATTATTTTTGGTGGACAATAGTTGCAAGATATTTCCGCATTTTATATGCGTTACTATAGTCATTACTATTTCAATTCGAATTAAATATGACCTATTGTAATGTACATACAAGTTCATTATTTTCATGTATGTTTGTATACAGGAGCAATGCGGAACGCGGAACTGGAGTATCAGTATGTACATATTTACATGTGTAACTCTGTGAAGGAAGTGTGTGGCTTTACTTTAATTTACATCCCCTATAGGTTTATAGTGACTAAAGTTCAAATATATTACATTAATTTATGAAATTTAAGATGGCAGGACTAACTCAATATGTAAATCGTGAGTAACTACTAGATATTTACCGACAACAATTAGTAAAGAACAAAGTGCTGCGTTTACTTAGTGCAGAATGCACGAAACAATGTAACTGCAAGGGGGAGTGCGTTGTGTGTCACTTGGCTGACGTCACTAAATTGGCGCGCCGATCCCTCTATTGAATCCGCCCAACCTGGTATTTCTATGATCTTGGTAAGTGGGAATTTTCCAGTATTTTTACGGGGCATGTGACCCTAGGTACACCTTACATGAAAATAAATATTTTGCTCAATTCGCTATCACAAACCCTTTTTTTGTTTTCACACTTTCGAAAGCTCTAAATTATCGATTTGAATTTTTTTTTATCAGCCTTGACTATAAGTAAGCGAAGAAAATAGGTGGGAAAAAATTTGGTATTCATTGGGATAAAGAAAAAATAAATTTGAAACAAAATGTTACAAAACGTTAAAAGAAAGTATCAACTTTGTTTAGTGTTGAGAAATCGTCGGCTAAAGTCCAAAAGGAGCTATATGCAGAAATCGCTTAAACGGGAATTAGCATGTACTACCATGTATAAGCGAGTTGTGCATATAGCTCCTTTTGGACTTTAGCCGACGAAATGTAAAACGGAAAAATCCTTAGCTTGAATGGGACTCCTCTAGAATATTCATTACCAAGAAAAGAACGAAGCTACTAAACTTTAATTAAATTCATAATTTCCCTGAGATTTTGTATAAAAATTCAATGGTGATAAACTTTCTGAAAAAAATTACAAATGAAACGAGTTTTTACATTTTCCATCAATATTTATACAAGGACCGTGTAAGCACACACTGCCCATTTCAATTTTTTATGCAACGCTTCAACACCGTTTGACTTGTGTCACCATATAGTTCCGCTCTACTTTTACCTCGGATAACTGGATTACAATGAGGGTACGTCAAGGCAGTACAATAGGAATCAATTGAGGCTTGACAGGTGCGCCTTTTTAGTCGGCGTTCCCCTGCGTGAAGGAAGGAAACATTCGTAGGAACGCATTGGTAAGTTTCAAAGCCATTTATTTTTTATTACTTTTATGTGTCCTCAAAATGTTGATAAAGCAATGTTGCCATATGGTAACTTCAGTTTTATCGCTCGAATTGCTTGGTTTGGTAGTGGATGGCAAAAATAATTGAATAATATTCTCTATTCCACCTTATTTTTTCAGTTGAAAATCAATGAAGGCAACCAGGCTGGACTCAATTTTCAATGTAAAGCTTTGACGCCGTTTGACATTTCCCGTACAAGTTTTTAAGCTTACATGTAGGTCCTTGGCAGGTCTTCTTTAGCTGTGGACAATCGGTCACGTGTTTATTATGGTAAATCAATGATCAACAAGCTTTAAAGATGAAGGGTGAAATAAGTCACTGTTCGGGTCTGTTATTTGCGCGACGGTCTTTACCAAATTTGCCGAATCTACAGGCTATTACTCTTACATTTTAGTATCTCTAATCTGTGATTACAACATACTGAGCCCGGAATTATCTTACCCGGAATGGGATAATAACAGGAGATTTGTTGGGTGGCGCCGAAATCTGACAATCGTCCGCAAGAAAAGCCTCAAATGGTTCCTGAAAACTTTTAATTGTATCAATTTTTGGAAAAGTCCGGGATTTTCCCAAGTGATGCAATTTCGTGGGAATTTCAAGTATGTTTCAAATCTGTAAATTTGAAACCGTGGCTGAACGAAGGTGTCTTTTTCCTACTAGATTTTATCTCGGAGGATAAAGAATCGGTCCAAGATTCAAAAGAGCAAAAATCGTCGACCTTGTCTCAAAAATCTAATTTTTTCCTTGCAAATTTTTATAACAAACGCTCAAAGTTGATTTGGAATTTCGAGACAACCTTTTTTATAATCAATAACTTATTTTGCAACTTATTATTTAAAATGAGTTAAAAGAAAGAAAAAAAATGGGGATGTAAATTTCCTGAAAATCAAAATAACCGCCAAGAAACTGGAACGGGTTAAATGCCAAAATTAGTACTTGAATATAAATTTTAGCAAAATGTTTTGAAATTTTCCCACTTCATTCGAACCTATAAGCGGGAAAAATGGACGCTGGACATGAGTTTTGAGCTTTGTTTTGGAATCTGGATTTTCCAAGTAATTTGTCAAACTTATCCTTGGATTTTGAATTTCCTTTCATATACTCCAATCGGCTGGACGTTTTTGACGTGGAAATTTATATTTAACCTTAAAATTATCACTCTACTGTTATTTGCTATAAAGCCCAGTCTACAGACTTTTACTGTCCAACGAACAACACGGGTAATTTTCCGGAGAGGATATGCTTTTATCATGAGAATTGTTGAGTGGCGCGGAAATCTGACAATCGTTCGCAACAAATGCCTCAAATAGTTTCTGAAAACTTTTAATTTACTCAGTTTGGAAAAGTCCGGGATTTTCGCGAGTGATGAGCTTACGTGGGAATTTCAAGAATGTTTGTTGTAAAAACAATTCGTCTTAAAAAACTCAAGCCATTGTTTTTTGTTGTGAAAATACATTTCCCCCTCTTTAAGTCATAATTATCACACGACCATCATATTGGGTTTTGTAACACGAAATTATTTCACTTTTTCCTTTTTGTATGTACTAATAACGGCTGGGCCCAAATAGCTTGACCCATTACAGCAGAACTTTGATCAAATATATCTAAAATTATGGCCAACAAAAATCAACTTTTGTCAGCAATTATTTTTACTTGTGAATTTTTATTTGAGTAATTCACGTACGAAATTCCGCACAAATCCACCCCACTGTTTCGTGATTGATGTAAAAACTTTTTGATGATTTCACTATTTACGAAAATGCTCCTTAAATTAGATTAGATCAAATTTTGTCTCAATGTTGTGTGGATTTTAAATTTATAAAACTGGGCTGAAATGGAAATTATTTACGATAAATAGCCATGAAATTTTAAAAAGTTGAAAAATTAGTCTGCTCTTAAAAACATTCCCACTCCGTTCTCAAGAACATTGGAAATATTTCAGAATTAAAATGTCAAAAAAATCATCGGTCAATAAGTCATCTTGTAAATTACCGCCTGGCTTTTCAAGTTTTTACATGATTAATTTAAGCCAACTATAGGCTAATTTTAATCCCAATTACACCCCTGGATTTTTTCGTTTAAATCGGTTAATCAGCGTCAAAGTTACACAAGACAACCAATCATTCGGGCAGAGATGAATATCATTTTTAATATTTACAAGAAATTACCAAGCAAGAAGTGCAGGGAATTGAAGTAAATGATAAGATTGATTACCAAGAGGAAAAATCATTTCCAAGTGAAATTATCATTGAGAATAAATTATTAGGGGAATTTAAGGAACAGGACAATTATTTACGAACAAAAGAAGTCATTCTTTTGATTTTCAATATAATTTTCCTTTTGATTTATCAATTTATCACAGCAAATCAAATGGGAACAAATTGAAATTCCAACAAATTTTGCTCGCTTAAAACAAATCTCCGACTGAGTTGTCATTGTATTTTAATCCACAGTTACTCCAGCTGTGAAAAAACCTATACTCAACCTCCATGGATCTGACTGAAGCATTAGCAAACCACCGGATAGTCTTGCCCAGATTTGGTGAATTGTACAAACGACGTCAAAGTCCAGCAAATTATCCACACACATTTTTATATAATAATAATAATTAATTAATATTACTCAAGCTTTGTCACAGGTTGGATTTTAAAAATCACGGATTCAAAATTTCGAATAATTATCTAGCATTTTCGTAGAAAAAAATTGAAATTATAATTAGAAATTAGAATTACAAGTTGTCTAAAAAAAATTAAGGTGACATCAAAATAGCACACCATTTAACTCAAACACTTTGACTGTGAAATCAAGACTGAACAGCTTCACCATCCGTATCGTCTCGTGCACTGGAAATATCGTAATTGGCGTCTAACTTTTACAGACCAAGAAAATCTCCACATAATGGAAAAACTTGAGAGGAAATAATCCATTTCAATTTTAAATACAAATAAAATGGTTTTATTTCTTCCCAAATGTGATTGCGAAAAACATTTTTTCCTGGGAATGAGTAAAAGCGGTCATGAGCTTGTAGTACCAAACAGGAAATACATTTTTGTGTTGGTGTTTTAATTTCTTTTTGTTTCGAAAGAATCACTTTCAATTAATGAATTCTCCGGGATTCGTTCTACTCACACTTGCTTCTCTACGTCCTTGGATTAGGAATTGCAATATCCTTTTGCACATGTGTGGGCCAGTCTGGGTAAATTTTACAAACGGCGTCAAATTCTCGCAATATTTCGACACAGGTTTTGGTACAAAAATAATAAATTATTATTATGTTTTCAAGCTTTGCCACAGGTTTGATTTTAAAAATTACGGATTCAAAATTTGGATGTGACATCAACATATCACCAAACTTGATTCCAACCGCTGGTTTTTGGAATACTAACTATTTATCCACTTTGTAGGCATTAGTACGTTCTCCATACAAGGGAAACTTTTAGAATCAAAAAATTTATTTCAGTTTTGAATACAAAAAAAATGTTTTTACTTTTTCCAAAATATGTAAATGCAAAACATTTCTATCACGGTGATTAAATTTGGAAATTAATTTTTACGGCAAGAAGATTTTGAAATAATAATTTGAGCTTTTAGCCAGGAAAAAAGATGGGTAGTATAATAGTTTAATCCATGCCGATTATTTAAGAGTGTCTTGAATTTAGAAATAAATCAAGACGAATTTAAAACAATAAAATTTAATGATACAGGCAAATAGTTTGGGATAAAATATGTGGATATTTAGGTATCTAAAAATGTAAGGCTTTGACGCCGCTTGAATTTTCTGTATTAACAAATTTCGGCTGTATATTTGAGTATACAATAACTATGTGTTACAACACGGTATTAAATTGCCAATGGAATCAGAACTTTCACACAGAATAAACAACAATATAATAAAATTCTGGTTGATTCTACAATATTATCTGAGCATCGGAAAGAAATCTTTTGTTAAATGCTCAACGAACATGCGCAGGCCGTCTATGTACGACATACTTCAATTTTGTCTATGTACAACATACTTCAATATTGATGTAATTACCATAATTTAAGGTGAGTTTCAGCATTTTTCTTTATAAAAGTTTGAATGGCTTTGAAGTTGAAATTCAACAGTAGTGACAAAACCCTACCATGCATTTCCGATTATTATCCTCATTACATTTAGTGAAGTAAAAAAATTTTTGACATTCATTCTTTGTTCTGAATCTGATCGTTGCTACATAGAGTGTTTTCAGTCATCTCCTTCAATCTCCTTCAATTAACGGGAACTCCGAGAATTTCAGTCACATTTGCTTCACACTACGTCCTTGGATTTGGAGTGCCAGAGGTCTACATAACATGTGTGGGCCAGTCGTGGTAAATTTTACAAACGGCGTCAAATTCCAGCAATGTTTCGGCACAGATTTTGATATAAGAATAATCAATAATAATAATTATGTTTTCAAGCTATGTCACAGGTTTGATTTTAAAAATTATGGATTCATTTGGATGTGACATCAAAATAATTGAAGTTGAAATTCAACGGTAGTGCCAAAACCCTACCATGCATTTCCAATTATTATCCTCAATACATTTATTGTAGTAAAAGAATATTTTCCAATCATTCCTTATTTTGCAATTATTTGTTGCACCTCAATGTGTTTTCAGGACATTCGCTAATCGGCGTCAAACCTTTACAAAATAAACCTTGGGGCTAGAGTTGAATGACTTAATAGCAAATGAACTAAAACAAAGAAAGGGAATTGTAATGCCATTCAATTTAAACGATATTAAATATTAATTTCAATTATTGTGTTTTGTTAAATTCGGGGAATTCAGTTGGACTTTCTCTCAAGAAATAAGCTATAAAAATAATAATGTCATTGATTCTCCAAATATTTTTCCCATCTCATGGGGGGATAAATTTTGAAATGCTGAGCATGGGCGTGAAGGCTTTCTCGATTTAAACCTGTGTCGCTGCTTCATAGATTTCGCACAGCAATAATATTTTAAACCTGACCATAGAATTTTAAAATTTTCTATGGAAAGTTTTGGTTGGCGTCGAATTTATACATGTAGAAGACATTTATAAATGTAATCATAAAGTGCAAAAGTGGCTACACGAAGAAATCGCTTATAAGGGATTTAACGTACACTACCATGCATAAGCGGCTCCTGCGTCTAGCCCCTTTTGCACTTCAGTCGACGATATTTCATTCCTTTTTGTGCGCACTCAGATTTTAAACAAATTTGTCCAAATGGTTTAATAAAAAATCCCAAAAAGCCTTTGAACAGTTAAACAACATTTGCCACGTTTTCCAGTATAAATAAATGATAAAAATAATTTAGGGCCGTATTCATGTGACACACTAATACTAGCACTAACACTAGCAATCCCGTGAGTGAGTGTTGAGGCATAGTGTGAGTCTCCCTGGTATTCTAGGCTCCACTCACTAAAAGTACCACTAAAATTGTTGCCCCTAAAAAGTTCACCCTAAAATGAATGCTTTAACTCACTGTGCTCTTAGGGTGAGTGCTGACTTTTATAAATCAAAGATTTATATGAGTGAGTGTCAAATCTAGTCACCAAACCGGTGACCAGAATCATCACTCACTATTTTGAGTGTCCTCATCGAGAGTTGAGTGAGAGGGTTCAAGATGAATTCCAAACAGTCACTAACCCTCAAAAAGTGGTGAGTTTAGTGCCAAATTTAGTGATAGTGAGGCAACATGAATACGGCCCTTAATGGTTTGAAAATACATTTAGTTCAATTGAACCTCATGTTGGATTGCGAGAAAGCGGAATATGTAATTTGTCATTTCAAAAATGGTCTCGATGTACTAAAGCTGGATTTAAAATATTTATTGGAAAAATTCTCAACAAAAAAATTTTCAAGTGGATTTTCCTCCAGTGCAGGTTCAAATATTTAAATTAAGTTAACTTAAATATTTAGATGACATTTTCGTAGTATTATATAAAATATTTGATCAAAATTTTGCGTAAAATGACAGTCCTCAGGAAAGGACTTTTGTGATTAAATATTTAGGGATTTCTTGGCAATCCTACTTGTTCAATGGAAATATATTGGGCAAAAAAAGTAAGCGAAAACTCTAACATTTTCTACCTTATCTGTGTATCCCCTCTCCCATTGCATTTGCCTCACATTAACTTGTGCGCCCTTTGCAGTGACTCAGACTTTCGTGCTAAAAATAATGAAAGGAGTCAAAATTTCCATCATTAGAGTAAGTTTACCAACTGGTCTATATGATTGACTTTTTAGAGTAATTTATTTTAGTTGGCGTTGAATTTATACAATTTTAAATTGTTTTAAATTAATTTACGTTTTTCATTTTTCCATTGCTTTAGAATTTGTTACAGCTTACACATAAACACGTCGACTCTGACTGGATGATGTTTCAGAAGAGCTGGAACAACAACCCGTGTAGCATTGTTAAATATTACTTTTACAAAAATTTTCACATTAAATACAAAACCAGTAAATAGTAAAAAATTGTTGGAAATATAATATTAGAGACCAAGGGATAGTTTAAATGCATAAATGACTTTATTCGTTAATATTTTTGTATCGTCCTAACCAAAAATCATTGATTGGCCAAGTCAAATTGCAAAACGAAAATGGGGAACAAATTGAAGAACACGTCCATTTACACGTTTTCGAAAACGGAAATTAGATTATTTGACCAAATTGCGAAATCGACTTTAGTTTAGGTAGCAGCACATTTCAACGGTTCATATGAAAGTGAATGTGTTCCTAGCTAAGATAGAGCTTGATTTATTAATCTTTAAGAATGTTTGCAAAATCAAATAAGTTTGAAAGTTAATGAACAATACTGTTAGACACTAAAAAGAAACAAATTATAAATAGTGTAGTGCCGTATAAATTTATTGATCTGTTATACCCAGGTCCGTATAAAATAACTGATGTGTCAAAATAAACGTGAAATTGAAACAGAAATACGTATTGTATGATATACTTGCACTGTATATACGCACTTGTAGGGTTTTTCCCCGGTGTGAGACCGTTTATATCTTTGTAGATCTGAGCTGTTGGTTGTGCTGCAGGTGCAACCATGACATTTATATGGTTTTTCCACTGCATGAGTTTTTAAATGATATGACATGACCGGAAAGGATTTTGCAGTGTAATCACACGAACCGCACTGGTATGGT
>JAQFXU010005644.1:0-11357 GCA_034693705.1 Spatulosminthurus flaviceps | reverse complement strand
TATTTATAGTATTGTGGACGTGCGTGACCAACATTCGACCGTCTTCAACCGAAAAGTTTTAGCATGCTCGGTAACATTTAAGTCACATTTTGGTCATTTTGCTCATAGGGTACTTACTACTTGCTTTTGTACAGTAACAATTCTGCAATATTACTTTTATTTTAAATATTATCAATTATACTATCGCTGGTCGTCATTGGTCGCCCTGTAAAAAGCTTGTCCTGTACAATAAGGTTCAAGAATGTAACATTAACATCATTTGGTGAGATGTGAATCTCCATAGCTTTTGCAGGATACTGTAAATAGTACCAATTTACCAGGACATTAGAGTCAAGTTGAGTCATTATAGAAAGTTTGATGAGCTCCACTCTTGAAATAGTAAATGTGAGTTGCTTAATTAATTTGATGGATTCTGAGGAAGGTGGAAATTCTTGATTTTCAAATGTCTATTTTGGTTCTGGTTTCATGTGCAGGGAAAATCAACCCAACCTTTCATAACCAGTTGGACCTACGATTATTTGGGGAAAATATTTTTAATGAATTTATCGATAGCATTCCAAAATATTTAATTTTGACAAATCATGTGGGCCAAATTAAAATTAAATAATTCTCAATATATTTTACACAAAATTATTATTGTTGATTATTGTCAATTTTTAAAAGAGGAAAACGTGCCTGTACAGAACACAAAATTAGTGAGGTCGTTCGCCCTCAAAAATATTAGCAGTTCGTTTAATTGAAAGATACCAAAAACTTGGAACAATATAAAAGTGTACTGAAAAATATGTTTAATCAAGGCCGTCGGATGAATTTTCGGATGATTCGAAAACGTTTTATTAAATTCTATGATTAAAAAATGGGATTTTTACTCAAATTACCTCAGCCCATGTTAAAAATAAAAATACTCTGGATTTTTACTTTTATTGTAATTTAAATGTGAAGGACCAGCACTTCCGTGCACAAATCAATTTAACACAAATTGATACAAAATTCTTTATTAAATTCGTTAACAATCACTTGACTTAACAACGTCGTTTCTGTAATTGTATTTTTACATATAAGGTAAAATATTTTTATTTAGTATTGTGGTAAAGCAATTCTCTGATATCATAGGGGGAAAACCATGAGAAAAAAACAATAATTGTTTTTTCACGTTTTGAAATTATTTCAAAATTTTAGCCTTGCACATTCAATATATTATGCTTCAAATTTACATTTAGTTTTTGTCAAGAGCCTATTTCTGAGCTGAAATACTAAATACACACAGTGCGTTCTCCGCAAGTCGTATTTTCTATGAAGGAATATTTTTATATTTATGAGACCATTTTGATGTTGAAGTTCAGGCAAAACGTCCATGTGTGAGGATTCCAGCCTCACAATACCGTTTTATTGTTAAATGTGTAATGCAAATGCATTACGAGATAGACCTTCGTCTATCTCACCTTTGTCATATCACTTTAGTCTTACTCCGGACTCTGAAGAGTCACCATTAAACTCACTCACTCTCTCTCTCTCTCACAACCCAAGCGTCCTTTATTGCATCCCTCATCATCACCTTTGGCATCACTACACATCCACATCTATCATCAAGCTACATCACATCCCACATATGAATAAATGAAAAGCTGAGGTATATGATTTGAATCAAATGAATTTTGATGTTCAAATTTTTACGAATGGAGCTCATCCGAAATGTGAGAAGTGGATTTAAAGTTTCTTACAACACAAGAATTTCCTGATACCCCCGTAATCAATTTCCTGAAAATTTTTACATTTTCCAATGACTTTAACTTTAAAATTGATGGTTAACATGGATGGTGTTTGGAATTTTTCAAGCATTTTAACCATGTATAACTTTCTCAAGGATTCAGAAAGAAATATTTTGTTTTACCAGAAAATATTTCTTGTAATCTTGTACAGACAATTTTGTCTGTCATTTCGAATTAAAGACACACACACACACCTCCTGTCTTCGTCAAGCATGAGACAAAAGTATAAAATCAAATTATACATATAATTCAGTTTGCAACTTTATCTTGTTTCAATTTCAGGAAGATCCAAATGGTGGCTTTAATAAACTGATTGCTCCGCAAATTAAATTTTATTAAGAAAGAATGAAAGAGTTTAATTTTAAATGATAAATTTGTTTAAATCATTTAGGATTTTGCTCAAGCTTATGTCCTTGCCAAACTCCCATCCTTTGGCTTTATGTTCCTTCTTTGACGCAATTCTCAAAGATGTTCTGTAAAATGTTTAGTGTGCTGATTAACTGATTTGATCAAATTGTCTCACCATGCTTTCACCTATAAATTTCACGTATAACTACCAAGGATTGTGAAGGAAATTGTATGTATATTTTTGTTCCATTGAAGGCGTGAAAACCTCGTGCCTTTGTCAAATAGTATGACAAAAATATAAAATCAAATTATAAAATTTAAAGTTCGCAATTAAATATTTCACGGTGTAATTTTCTCATTCGGTTAGTACGAAAAGCTGGTTTTGTGATTCGAAAACTTGTCGCAAATTAAATTTGAATGAGAAAGAATTAAAGAGTCTACTTAATTTGAAATGATAAATAATTCTTTAAATAATCTCAGATTCTACTCAAATTATGTGACCTTGTCAAATTGCCCTTCTTCGGCTTTATATTCCTTTGAGGCAGTACCCATTTCTGGATGATGTTATTGAAAAAATAAGTTTAGTTTCCCTCAAAATAGTCCTTACTAAACAGGAAGATATGGTTTTCAAAATGACAATTTCCCTTATTTCGTATTTAGAATACTTATAATTTTAGTTCTGAACGACGGAAAGGGGAAATACAAAAATAGTATTTCTAATAAATGTTTTGACTCCAACCGTTTCTTTATTCAACCCAATTATAGTATAGTTACGTGGGGATGAAATAATTGGGGAAAATGTTTTGTAGCACATTCATTGCCAAACTATGGCTTCCGAGGAGATTCTTTGAAATAAATTTTGAGATTTCACAATAGGCGGTGAGAAAAATCATGCGGGTCGATCCCCATAGACGCAGATTTGAAAATGAGGTGTAATTTTTGGCCAATATGGCAGCCATATTCCCGCTCAACGAAGAGTCGGGCCTCAGAATTTATTACCAATCACATCTTTTATTTTTCCTCTATCAAATAATATAAGTATAAAATCAAATTATATGAATTCAACTTGCAATTTTGTACCGCGAAGTTAGATTTCTGAGGCAATAAAGTCTTTTTTTACAGCTTGCAAAATAATGTTGAGAAAGAACCGAAGAAGAGTTGATTTAAAAAATTGATTTCAATTGATATTAACGATGATAGTTCGTTGTACTAAATGTTTTTGGTTTTTTTTTCACCAAAAAACTGTACAAATTAATAGCAATGCAAAGTTCGGAATCAAATGTTTTGCATATATTGCACAAAAAAACAATAAAAGTTATTATGAAGACCTGTAGCATTGAATTTTAACTCTGAACATGGAAGACCGTTTTGAATATCCTTCAAATTTATATTTAGTTTTTTTAAGGGTAAATTTCTGAGCTGAGATAAAAATCAAATAAATAACGCAAACTGGATTGTTCAAAACGGATCATATGAGAATAGAAAATATGTTCCATAAAATAATATTATTTATTAGCATTTAGGAATGCTTGAACTAAAGTGCCTCACGAGGTCCTACATTTGATTTTAAATGAAAATAAATGGATTTTGAATACTCGGATTTTTATCACATAGAAAAAAGTATACATCAATGTACATAAAAATAAAGACAACTTTCCCATTTCTTTTCACATAGGCTGCTTTATGCTACTCAAAGTTTCAAAAAGTTGTCATAGATCCTATGGTGAGGATTTTAAAAGGAATCATCTGCGATAAGATATAAAGGGACTAAAAAACTTTCTAGAGAGTTTTCTAATAATTTATGAGACTATTTGGATGTGGGAGTTCAGACAAAACCTATGAAAATTAAAGGAAAGGCTGAAGTATGTCGGATTCGTATCAAATTAAATTTTATATTCAAAATTATTACGAATGGAGCTGAGCCGATTCTATCATGATTATTACGATCCGAATTTCCTTGATATTTTCCAGTGTCCGAGAGATTAATAGAATTAACCTACTATTTTGTGTTAAAAGTACTACAATTGCAATGGGATTCCATACAAATATTCATAATTCAATCTGAATTCTACGTTGTACCAAATCTTGAGCAATCCCTCATTCCTGGCTTGGCCGGTTTTAGTTTTGTATGTTAGAAGTGGATTTAAAGTCTCTTTTATAACATAATTTCCTTCTATCCCTCCGGGATAATTTTCTCGATCGAGGTACTTGCATAAAATGGAATTATCGATTAGAACGCTATTCTACTCGCACTGTAACAGGTTTTTGATGGGAAATGTTAGAATTTTCTTGATTACTTTTATTTTAAAATAGATGGTTATAGGATTAACATGTTCGTAATTTTACAAGCACTAAAAAAACTACGTATAACTTAATATCATGGCTTCTGAATGAAATATTATATTTTACTGGGAAATATTTCTTGTAACGATCCTTATGGTGGCTATTTCTTCACAAAGGCATGAAAACCTCGTGTCTTTGTCAAATATGAGACAAATATAAAATCAAATTACATAATTCAGTTGACAATATAATTGTCAATCATTGACCATGCTAATTTTGTCCTATGGTCCCAACAATGCTTGGCAAATTAAACTTGAATGAGAAAGAATTAAAGAGTTTATTTTTTCCAACCCTTTTTTATTCACCCCAATTTGTTACGTCAGATTGAAAAATAATTCAGGGAAAATGTTTTATAGCACATTTTCTACGGCTTTGCAGATTGTCTCCGATAAATTTTCAGATTTCATTATAGGCAGCCAGAAAAATTATTGGGGTCGAACCCCACACCTAGATTTGAAATTGTGATATAATTTTTGGCCAATAATGCAAGGGCAGTCATATTCCCGCCCAACAAAGAAGGCCTCAGAATTATTACCAATTAAACATCTTTTATTGTGTCTTGCCAAATAATACAAGTATAAAATCAAATTATATTAAATCAATTTGCAATTTCGTTTTACTAAATTCCTTCTCATCGTCTTCAAATTGGTGGTCAATCCCGCCGGGGTGGTTTTAGTATGAATACATTTGGCAACATGCCCGGGGTCCGGGTGCGCCGGGGATGATTTTTTGACAGTTGAAATTGCCAACACCCGTCTTTAATATCGTGTTAGACAAAATCCATGTAATTATATGGATTACAACGCTATTATACTCGCACTGTAACAGGTTCATTGTGACACTTCGGGTCAACTCACTGTGTCTTTATCAGACATGAGACAAGTATAAAATCAAATTATATTATAATCAGTTTGCAATTTCGTCTTATTTCAATTTCATGTTGAGCTCCAAATGGTGGCTTTTATTGTATGTATGTCACTCATAGTCAGGTGAATGGACAATGGCCATTCACTCATCAGTCGTGTAGTAGCTCCTTTATGAAGACACACTTTATTCTTCTCAAGCTACCGTGTGCCTACTGTTATTGGTACGTGCATCATATTCGGTGGCTTACACAGACAAGCATATACAAGTCCTCATCTGATCATCCTATAACCGTTCATCAGCATTAAATTCTGGGAGGAATTTTCTATAGATCAAAGCACTTGAACTGGTTTTAATGCAATCCAAATGTATACTTGGTGTGTATAATCGTAAAAATCCATGCTTGCGACTATGTAAGTTGAAAGCAAGTTCATGTGCAGTACAATTTCAGCGCTGACCTCGTCTTGACATTTTTCTGTGAAAACTTCAAGAGTGCAATATTAAAATCATTTGATGAGATGTAAATGTCCAGAATTTGCAAGAAATTGTAAATACCAATTAACCTTGATATATTATAGTTATGTAGCGTTGATATGAGCTACCTGAGCTACACTCTTTTATTAGTAATGGTGAGTTGGATGTTCTTTGATGGATTCTGAGGAAGGTGGAAATTTTTGATTTACGAGTGTTTTTTTGGTACTTTTATTGATCTCAAACTTATTCGCCGAGACATTATTAACCTTTATGGCTTTTATGTTTTCCCATACATGGAAAATTTGGTGGAGAAATCGCATAAAAATACACGCGTTGTTCTATCTCCAATTTTATTCATGGTAATAGTAAAACCAGGAATTCCCCTAAATATTGTAACAATATAATAAAATTGTAACAATGGCTATTTTAAAAATGACAATTAGTGCATCGCACGGGTATACCCGGGTATTCGGGTACGGTAACGGGTAAAGGTACAATTTTGAGACCAGAAAAAATTCCCGAAAGTACCCGGTACAGCTTTTATGAAAGGTCATTTTACCCGAACTGAAACGGGTACGGGTATCGTCATTAAAGCTTTGGGTAGTACCCAAACGGGTACGGGTATCTCGGGTTGAATATACCCTTACCCGAAATACAAGTACCCGACACATTTTGATTTTTCATGTTGACAGGGGAAAGTGTGAAATCGATAGAGAAGGCATCTATTTAGCTTTGTACATCTAATGCAGAATTTTCACCTCAATTTGATGTTGCCCACCGTATAGTTTATAGATATTACTACCTCAGGTATTGACTCTGTTCTTGAGTTTTAGAACTTAAATCGACATAATGGATTTTACAATATATTCAACTGGTTTCACGCCATTTTGGTTTCCAACAAAAGGTAATTTAATAGAATTCGTGCAATTTTTTTATTCAGTTTATACCCTATTTCTGTAACTCTGTTAAAGTTAAATAGAAAATATTTTTATTAGCATTTTCTACCTGTTGCTTAACAGTACCCGGGTATGTACGGGTACTGCCAATATTCTGGGTAAATTTTGGGTACGGGTACATTTCGGGTACGGGTACACTGTCCTTGAAATTTTATCGGGTAGAGGCACCGGAAATATGTACCCGGATACATCGGATTCGGGTACGGGTAAAGGTATCGATTTTCAATATACCCGAAGATTTGTTTGAGTACGGGTACGGGTACCGTGTTTTTGTAACCATGCGATGCACTAATGACAATAATTGTTCATGGTGTCTTTATATGCTCAAAATGAATATTATTTGGAAGACTTTAAATTTTTCGGTCTGGACAAAAGAGATAGGGAATTACACACTAAAGTTTTCTTTAAATGATTTGAGACCAACCTTTCCCGCCCAAATGTTTTTGTCATCCTCGTATGAAAATGTCTTTGCAAAAGTGAATTTTTTTAAATTGTCCAAATATTTCTATAATCGTGTTGGTGCAAATTTGCAATACTGCGTACGAAAATTCCTTTTCCTGATTATGATACAGGTGGTATTGAAACTAGGATCTATTTATTTAAGGGAGATTGAAGTCGTCACATAATTCTGTAAGCGAATTGACAGTCATATTTAATATCTTTATCGTAAAGCAAACGTTTGCAAGAAATTCAACTAAATGTGTTTTCAAGTACATTTAATTGCTGGACTTCCCACAGTCATTCACTTGTATGTTATTATTGTTTTCCTATGTAAATTTTCGGTTTTTACGTATGTTTTGCAGCGATTTACATATCGACAGAAAAAACGCGTCGTGTTAGCGTCCCCCAAGTATGCATTTGTAAACGAAATGGTACAAAATTCAAAAAGAAAAACTAGATATTTTCCTACTTGGTAATTTAGAACACAATTTGATCCAATATTTGTATAGCATTGTGTTTCTACAGAATTTGTAAAAAATATTTTAATGAAAAATAAAAAAAATTACATGATAAAATTACATGATATTTGCTGCTGTTGTAGCCTCACTGTTTTTCTTGTCCATTTATTTCTCCCATTGTTTTAATAAAATCATGTCTACTTGCATTCGTCACATATTCGTTTCTTTAAGGTTGAATAAACGGTTTAAAGCATGAATTGTATTATTTATTAACATCAAACAGATAGCGCCAGCTTCAAAATAAATTTGTACGTCGGGTCCTTAATGAGACATATATGGCACTTTTATCTAGACCTACACACAACCACTTACTATGAGCAAAAAGTGTCTAAAAACAAACAAATTCTCCTAAATTCGGCCTGTTCAAGTCGACTTGAGTATGCTTAAGATGTTTTAGCTTAGATTTAACTTTGATTACGCTATTTGAAGGTATATTGCAAGTGTTATCGTAGTTAACTTTTCACTAACTTACTGCGACACTTGTTTACTTTAATTTAGTGCTTATCAACAATTTATTTCACTTAAAATTGTATCCACCAATCAAAAGCACTGTTAATGCACTAACTATGGTAGAACTAACTACAATTACAATTATGTCGACATAAAACACTCGCTCAGCAACCTCAGCGCACAAAGCACGCCTTCTCTTTCTCTGTGTTTCTAGAATAAAGTTTTCCGTTGTGTTCTTAACATACGCGTTCTATTCTATCGCATACTACCGCCACCAAGCATCTCTCACAAAACTCCATTTCCACTCCCGCCCCGACTTGCATAATACTCACGGCCATTATATAGATTTTGCAGAAACCCCTGCCACTATAGCGTATACCTTAAGCATGGGGGATCTCTGCGGAGGACTTTAGTCTGCCACCGTAGAGGAAATGCCATCTTAGCGACAATCGCTATATAGGGAATCTACTGTATATAAATCAATTATAGTCTGGTACTGAAATGGATGGCTTAGATTTCAATGACAATAATATACATGATACAAGAGAGAGCAAAGCAAGAAATATGGGAAGGATTTCAAAAAATCTCCAGAATTACTCGATAGCAAAACTTCACGTAATCCGACATTATTACCTAACCAACCAACTTTGACGATTAGTCCATTGATAAGTCTCATAGCTTGGAAGCGTATAAATATTTAAGCCTGGATAGAATGGGCACTTCCTTACTTGAGAGCAAATTAAAATATGCATATGAAAGCAAAGGCGACTTTCAATGATTAAAAATATTGTATTTGTATTTTTTGGCACATCTATGCCTTCCTTTCCCAGGTTAAGTATTTAGAACTTTTGTAATTGACTTCATGTGCTCAACTCAAGTGTTAAGCACCAGAGCGCATCCGTGTATATTTTGCATTGTGAATAAGCGAATATTAAATGAAGCGACGAGCAATGCTAACCATTGGCAATATATAAAAATGGATCAGCTGTGTACTCAACAATAACCACGTGTGAACTGAATGATATTCATACTCGCCAGTCTTATTTTTAGTATTTTTATGTCACAAAAGGCTTTAAATTTTTGTGAACTCCTTGTTGTAAAATAAGGCTGGATATTTACACTGGATCGTAATAACTGTAGCTTGAAAGGAAATAATGCCGATAAAGAAGTGTATTCTTAAATGTAAATGAACCATGCCTTTTTATGCCGTTTTGTACGTAAGAAAACAATGGAAATTTGCTTTTGGACTATCAAAAGAAAGGGAAAAGAATTCAACTGTATTTTTAAGACTTAACGCACTGGTGGCTGTACATAATAAGCAGTCCGGACTAGTTTAGTCCCTCAGTATGAATTTTAGTGGTTTATAAGCCGTCGCACAATTTTTTTCTTGTGTGGTTATAATTTGCATTGCTTCCAAGAAAAAGAGGAGATACGTGAAAGTGTTTCTACTGGCAAGTTTTTACAAAGTTTGACCTATAATAATTTTAGATTGCTTCCAAAAAACTAAATAATACTGTAATATTTTAAAAAATTATTTCTTGTGAATACATAAATGGTCAAAATGCCCAAATAAGTCAGCTACTAATCAGCTACTAATTTTTTGAAAATTATTGAAATCCAGATGCAACTTTGAACTGGTGCGGTAATTACTTCCTGGCGAACTCCAAATTTTGGCAAATGTTAAGCTGGAAATTTGATGAACAAAATTATAGGTAATTGGTAAGTTTTTTTTTTAAATAGCGTTTTAAAACTTTTTTTAAATATTTTTTACACTGCATGAGTATTTTGTTTTATTTTATCGTATGACTGACTCGTGTATTTGTGGACAATTTTGTTACCCTTAGGTTTCTGGCCAAGATTTACCTAGTCCCGCGTATTATGAGTTTTGACAGTAATTTTTGCTTAAATTGACCATAAGTAAGTAATTTTTGTAAAAATTTCAGATCCTCATCAAACATTGGTGGTGGGCTATTAAGAGGTGGCATCCAGTGAACATTGTACACGCACACATTGTTTATTTTGACCATGTCATCGAAAAGGAAGCTTTGCTAATATGGATCAAGAACTCCTGAGAAGGAGGTATTTCAAATCTGTGGCAAAACTAAGATGAGAATTTGTAAGAGGAGAGACGCTAAGAGGAATGAGGTAACGCTAAATTTCCTTGAATGTTTATAAAATAATTTATAAGATAGTTATAATAACTTAATAATTCGATTAGAATGTTGGCGAAACTCTCAAATTTTAATTTTTACAGGAAAGGCAGTAGCAGCAGAAAAATCAAGTCAATTATTCGTATCAGCCTAAATCATCAGTCCAACCTGAATAAATGGATTTTCCCCAAATATTTGGTTTACTATAAGCTGTTCAAGGGAACCGGAAAATTATTATACAACAGGAAAACCTACCAGTCGATTTGGTCTTCTTTTAGTCACGTGAGAATACATTGTTCCAAACAGATCAGCCATTTTCAAGTCTATCATAACGCACTGGTAAATTTTGAGCAGTTCCTTTTGATCACTTTATCACCTCACCATCTCATGCCTACTATGTACGTCCGTAGAACAAAAACTCTTGCACAAAACACTTTGCACGAGAAATCTCCTTGGAAAATACGCCTTTTCAAATTTGTTGTTGCAAGTTTAACACGGAGTTTGCTCCTGTGAAGCAATGCAGGGATAGAATTTTTTCATCAAAACCAATAACTATTGACAGGATATATATTAAAAGGGCTGAAATTTGCCATGTACGTATATTTTAAACTTAAAATTTGCAAAATACTACTGGTTCTGATAAAACTTGCAATACCGCAATTGAATGTTCGCTGATAAGAAGCGAACTCCCCCTACATTTGGGGAAACATTTTTGCTTCATTAGCCTAATCAAGTTCCCAAAATTTTCGAAAATTCCTGATTAAAAACGATATACCCAGTAACTTGGCTCTACTCTATCGGTTTATCAGGTGTTGATATTAAACACCCTGCAAATAAACCAGGGATGGCAATTCGAATCGGAATTAGAATCGGAATTTTATTCAAAAAATTTGGTATCCGAATTCGTATTGGAATCGGAAAAAATGAGTCCAAGTATTTGTATCCGAAATTTAATCCGAAAAGGATTCATGGTATTTTAATCGATATCGGAAAATTCGTCGAATGAATTCCGATTCCAATACAGTATCGATTTCAATGGCATTT
>JAQFXU010005643.1:0-11362 GCA_034693705.1 Spatulosminthurus flaviceps | reverse complement strand
GGCCTCTTTTGCCGGTGGCCTGATTTTCCCTCGGCCTTTTTTCCCGTCTGGGCTGTTTTTCCCGAGTTTCCTTTACTTGAAACATTTTACCCATTTTAAAATTTTACCACTTGAAATATTTTACCAATTTTAAAATTTTTGCTCCTTCAAATATTTTACCAGTTTTAAAATTTCAGTACCAGAATTATTTTTAGCACTACACCCCAGCGATAGATAGAAGCACTTGAAAATGGGGGAAAGTGCCCAAGGCACAAGTTATGCAAAATATTCACAAGGCTTTAATAATTCACAAAAGTACTCAAGTTTCCTCTCCCATTTACACCCACCACCACTTAAAATTGTTACATTAAAATCCACGGAATAATAATCCCAAGAAAAATGCTAAACTCATTCAAATGAAATTCCTTTCAATAACCCCAAGTGATAAAAGTCAGAGTTTATCAGCATGAAAAATATAAAGGAGGTTTTATTTCTATAGGGAAACTCTTTTTATATCATACACTTTCTACATGTAAAACCAAGGGAAATATCACCTACTCAAATCCATATATGAATTGAACACACAAAACCAAGGAAAAGGGTTGAATTTACACAGCGGATACTCCTACTAAATGTGCACAATGGTTTAGAGAGAGATACATTTCTAAGTAAGTAATAAGAATTTCGAGACATTTCTCAAGGAAACAGTGACAACATGGATGAACACAGTATGACAACATGGAAATACAATAGATCTGCTCTATATGCTAGTCTGTACAAGGTGTACTCTTCCTACCATTAACCTACTCACCCATTATCATCATCAATGTGCCTCCCTTACATGTAACCATAATAATTATATAGGGACACTACTAAAGAAAGTAACATGCCCAAATCCCTACAACCCTTCATAATGTCATTAAATACTCGTGCTTTTGTTTTTTGGTGCATCTGAAATAGGTCTGTGTTTTTGTTTGTATGTGTAACATTTCATTAGCCTTCCTATTGTATTATCATGTGCACATAAATATGTCAAGGACAACAGAAAATTTACAAACAATAATAGTATAGTGAGCAAAGCATTTGATGTAGTACTAAAAATTATCCTCATTTCCTCGCAATACATAAAAGCATAAAATACGGGAAAAGCATTCTAATTAACCCATCCATATTCCACTCTCTCAATAGAAAAAGACTTTCACCCAACTGCCCATTTACCACTTTTCTAAACAATAATAAACATTCACGCAAGAACAACAACATATGAAAGAATAGAAACAAATAAGGGAGGAGAGCAAATAAATACTTTCTCTCCCCTCATTTCCTTGGCTAATAAGGGAGAAAGCATCAGAACAAAAATAGTGGGGGAAGTAAAAACCTTGGACATTTCCCCACTATAGCAAGTCCTTCCTCATTTTGTTACAACATTGTCTAATTATTTATAGTCTGTAGTACGTAGTGTGTGTGTGTGTGTGTGTGTGTGTGTGTGTGTGTGTGTGTGTGTGTATGTTCAAATGAAAATAGAAAAAGCATAAGCAATATTCCAATAATATGCAAAGTATGTATTATTGGAGCAAAATAAAGGAAAATAGAAGAGCAAAGAAAAAATTAATAAGCGAATGCGGAGAAAATTTTTGGTGAAAGTAGAGGACGATGAGAGAGGGAGAAAGCGAGAAATCTGTACAAATTGTTATTTCTTGCTCAACAATTCCCGTCTTTTACATCTTACTTTATCCTTGGGGATGAGCGCATTATTTAAAATTCCAGCTTGTTTGTGGAAGTTTGCTCCGGAATTATTAATGTCAACGCGGAGTCAGAGCTAATTTGAGATTATGTTAGAGTGAGGGGAGGAGAGGACACCCTCAATGAAAGAGTAGGTTCGTATTTGATGGTATCCTTTTAGGAACACGTGTTCCCAGGAGTAACAATTAAAAAGTTGCTTGGAGTACTCTTCTTCACGCGGCTCCCATGTCGTTAGCTACAACTGTGACGAATCTTAAAATTATTAGTGTGCCTATGCAGCCAAATAGCTCCCACTCTAGTCTTCGATTTTCCCCTAAGAATCATCCTTTTTGAATTTCTTCTCTTTTCTTCAGCTATACCTCTTTTTACACGTTTGGTTCTGTTTGCGCTCATGGATTTGCATATATGATATCTTTTGTCAGACTGGGCTGGGATGTTTCCTACATTTTTTCCCCATACGTCCTCTACGTTATTTTTGTCTGCACCAAGTTTTCCCCTACTTTCACCTTCTTTCTCCTACTTTCTCCAAATTTCACCTTTTCCCCCCTGCTTTCTCCCCCTTTCCCCTACTTTCTACTACAACTTTCTCCTGCTTTCTCTGACTTTCTCCGCCTTTCTCCCCCTTGCCCCTACTTTCTACTACAACTTTCTCCTGCTTTCTCTGACTTTCTCCGCCTTTCTCCTCCTTGCCCCTACTTTCTACAATTTTCTCCTGCTTTCTCCAACTTTCTCTTACTTTCTCCAAAGAACTTAATGCACATGTTATTTTTCCTTGCTCCATGGATTTATGTTTGAAAGAGGGATATAAAATCAAAAATCAGGGTTAAAATCAATGTTCTGCTTGGGAAGGGACGTGGGAAAAGTCAAAGGTATGTGATGAAAGAACATGAGTGGAGAAACCAGTGAGCAAACTGATCATCATGGGATGATCAACGGCTGGAGACGAAGTGAGAGAAAGGTGATTTGGGCTAAGAAACAGAACATATATACATAAGAGAAAGGAAGATGATTGATGGTGTGTAGGTTTGAAAAATGTATTTTCCGCTGAGGGAACCTTCCCAAAAATGGAAACCAAAGGTAAAGCTTGAGAATGGAACTTGATTGGATGATAGTTAATGGAAAATGTGAGGTCAACCCTTCTCCTTCTTCTCCACTGGAGCCTTCCACACCATTTACTTTCCACCTCTCTCAGCACAAAGTTTTACGCATTCCTCTTCTACTTTCTCTCTCTCTCTCTCTCTCTCTCTCTCTCTCTCTCAATTTCAAAAGGAGAGAGTTTTCCTATTGAAAGGTGTTCGTAGAAGAAAGTTCCGACGTCACCAGCGTCTTTTCCACGTGCTCCTGTCCCTTCCTGATAAAATCCATCTTTTCCCCATAAGCTTTCACCATAGACACACGGAAACACAAAATAATTCCTTACGGGTCAGAGCAAACAAACATTGGTCAGTTACACGCTCTTTCTTTCCCCCTCTCTCTCTCTCCACCGTATTTTGGACCGTATTTACTTTCACCGGCCCTACTCTTGGAAAATTGCCTATTGCTTACATGACTTTTTGGCCAAAGCACTTTTATCAGGTATCTCCAGGCATGGAAGGAGGGACAGAATAGCTGGAGAAAGTAGCCAGGAAAATTGAGAAAATGAATGAAAGGAGATACGAGGAGGGAAGAGAGAGAGAGAGAGAGAGAGAGAAAGAGAGGAAAGGAAGAGATTGAGAAGATACGAGCCATGTCTTTCTCCTCGTTAATTCTCCTGCACAATTCCCTTCCCTTTTACTTTCTCCTTTCACTCCAATTTGCTATTTGTTAAATGGCGCTCTCTTGTAGTTCCTTTCCCTCCCAGCAATTCCTTCCTTTTCTATTTACACTCTTTTTTTTCATTTTTTTCTTCCTCTCTCTCTCTCTCTCTCCTCCGTCTCCCCTTTTCTTTTCAAATAATTATTATTATTAGGAAAGTACACAAATATTTACAGGATGTTGGAATCCTCCATCAAGGACACATGTTTCAACACTTTTCTACAAATTAACCCTTCCCTTCCAAAAGCCTATTTTCCCTCCTTACATCTGAACAACACAATATACTTTTTAGCTGAGTGAGCTTGCTTTCTATTTACCTCTCTAGTTTTCCCCAGCATCCTGCCCATTCATCAAAATCAAAAGGGGAGAGGAAATGAGATGCTAGGGAAAGAAAATAATAGCAAGATTTTCCCAAGGTTTTCCCAACATAAAAACACACTGGATAAATGTTGAAAAAAAGTTCAAGTTACGCGAATCAAACTGAGAAAATCCTTTGGAGAAAGTCTCTCCAAGTCCATAATTGAGGCTAAAATTTTCTAAACGTATGTAGAAAATCATAGGAAATAAAAAGGAAAATCCTGGACAAATTGTAAAATATCCTCTCAACTCTCCAATCTTTCAGGGTCAGAGGATAGGAGGGAGGAGAAAGTCCGCCGAAAATTATCAAGATGGAAAGGTAAGTTGGGAATAGATAAAAGGACAGACAAATGACTCCAATTCTGTATTCACAGCTTGAAAATGTGCTCAATCTCCCTGTCATTGGGAGCCTAATTCCAGAGAGAGAGAGAGAGACAAGGAAGCATGGGGAAGAATGAAAGAGAAAGGAGGACATTGAGCCCCAGACGGACGCAAATGTTTCAAAGTGAAAGGCCATAAAACTGTCCAAGTGTAGCAAGAATTAAATGCTATAGCAGATTAGGAGTTTCCAATGAGAAAGAGAGAGAGAGAGAGAGAGAGAGAGAAAGAGGGACAAGAGAGAGAGGATGAAAAAATACATGGATTCTCCCACCACGAGTCCTCACACAAAATCAGCCAGAAAATGGTCTAGGAAGGTGTGCCCAGACTGAGCAAACCTTCCCTCCGGATCTCATCCCAGTACCTCACTCTATACTCTTCTTCTAATAACTCTTCTCAAGTCCACAGTTAATGAGCCAGCTCATTTCCCATTCCAAATCCATACACAGCCATTGTCACCATCCTTTTTCCAATCTCCCCCACAATTTTACCTATATTTTTCTAAATTCCCTCAAATATTTCCCTGGAGAAAGTACAGAGCAAGTGAAAATTTTACTTTTATACATTTTCTCATATTTTTACTCCCATCATTTTTTTGCATATTTCCTCCTTCCTATTCAAATCCAGCCCATAGTGACGTCCCTTGCAAATATTAAAGGCATCTACGTTTCCTCTTACACCCATTTTTATTTTCTATTCGTGCATGTTTCCAAAGGTCAAAACTACCAAGAGTGTTGGAAAATAGTGAATGTCGTCAAATCGTACGTCAGTTCGTCCTTACGTCAATAAATGCTACGTTCGAAAAAAAAACACATATTTTAGAAAAAATCACACACATGACTATATCATAGATTCTATATACGTGGCTACGGATATGCACATATCTGTAAAATCTATCAAAATTCCTATAAGTTAACATGCAAAAAGGGATCTTCTATTATTAAAGCACTCACAAAAAAGTAAACATAGCTGAGAAATTTCCTCAAGCCTTCAAAGCTTTCACCCTAAACTTTTAGTAATGATTACTACGAATAATAGCGCAAAAAAACCACTACTTTCACCCTACAGGGAAAAAAACTCTGTAGAAGCCAAAGCCATATGAACATATTTATATAGGAAGCGGAATTGAGAGAAAGTGCTAAAAATAAAGATAATTATTTTTTTTTTAAATTTTACCCCGAAAATATTTTCCGCTTTCTATTTTTGACGCATCCAAAATAACTATTTTTACCAATCAAATTATTTACCCCTCCAAATTTCTAAGAAATAGTACATTATAATTTATTTTATACAGAGAGAAAAATAGAGAGAGAGAGAGAAAAATGTAATAATATAATAATTATATAGAATTATAAGAAATAAAATTGAGTCTCACTTTCAGGAAAAATAATCCCTGGTCAGAGAGAGAGAGAGAGTGTGTGACAGAGAGAGAGACAAATGGGAACAGTGCGAATCAAATGAAAGTAAAAAATATTAGAATCCTTTTCTCAACATTCAATAATTTAAAGATTTTTCCCATTTTTTGTTGTTCTAAAAGTAAAATGTCACCTTCTTTGTAGTGGATTTAAGTAGGTCACTTTTCGTGGGCATCTATTATTATATATATTTTTATATATAGAATTTATTATATTATAAATCACATCAAAATAAGTACAGTTAGAAAAAACTAGGTCAATAGGTGTCATTAATTTTTTTTAAATCAAGCAATTTCTTAGTTATTTTTTTGCAACGAACATTGAGAGAGCAGGGCATAACAATTTAAAGAAAGTAACAAGAGGAGAGAAAGTGGAGAAAGCTAATGAGAAAACAAATAAAACAAAATAAAACAAAATTGCAAATTTTAAAATTTTAATCATTCAAAATCAAATGGAAAAAAATTCAAGCTTAAACATATAATTTATTCATAAAAAATCATATGCAATTATAGAAAAAAATATAGAAAAAAGTGTCTTATATGAAAATTATGCTAAAATTTATTGTTTGCTAATTTATTTATTTTTTTTAAATCTAAATAGTCACTACAGATTTGTCTTGTATGTGTAGTTTGGATTTGCGCCATACACGCCGTAATTGGATTTTTCTACTAAAAAAAATGAGCCTACAAATCAAAAGTCCTTTTTCTAGTATAAATTTATAGATAGATTTATGCTACATTTCAAAGAGGATGTTTGAAGGAGATGTATACAATAATTATTTATACGCATTTTTTATATTTAATCTCTCAATGTATGTTCCAATGGATCATTTCAATTTTTCTACGGATGCTTTTTTGGACAAAATAAATTGGTTAAAAAAATCCTCAAGAAAAAGAAAATGTATGAAAACCAAAAAACAACATTTTTTTTTGTGACAGTCGATGATTTTTTTGGAATAAAAAAAAATTGATAGAGAGAGAGAGAGAGAAAGGAAGAGAAAGTTAAAATGTGAGTTTGAAATAAATGTTGAAACTTACATAGACTTCTTCCCATTGTGAGACATAACGAACAAGTCTCGAGAGCCGAAGGAGACGAACCAAACTCAGCAATTTTACCATTCGAAGAATCTTCAGAGCACGTCCCGCGTGGATGAACTGGAAGCTGTGGACATTGTCGCTGAAATCCTATTTTAAATCAAACAAGTATTCAAATTTTCATTAAATTTTCACATCCCAAAAATTACACTTTCACCTACTTTCACTTTTACATTCGCCAACTTTCCCCGCCTTTCACCAACTTTCACCGACTTTCACCAAATTTCACCCAAAATTAGTAAGATTTTTGAGGCCATTTTTTAATTTTGTACCCTAAGAAAACATTGCGGGGAAAAATTAAATGTCCTTTTGTCAATTGGTGAGAAAACCATAGGAAAAACACGGTGAAAGCAACATGAAATTGTCCCATTGAGTAAGTTTCCCACTGATTAAATAATGGTTCCCTTGATAAAGAATTAGCCTCATTTTTCATTTAGTCCCGTAATGAAGACATTTCGGGTTAAAGAGGGAAGAAAAAGCGGGGCAAATTGTTTTCTAACTCCCTTCCACTTTTTACGATCCATTATTCCAACAAATCCACTACCTCACCCCCTCAATGCGTGAGTAAAAGAGAGACTTTTTCTTCTTATAGGACAAGAAACTAGGGAATAACTCTATCATTGGGGAAAGAGTGAGAGAGAGAGAGAGAGAGAGAAAAAAAAAGAGAAAGAAAGAAAAAAAGAAACAATGTGGTTTACAAGGATAAAGGATTTCCTTAATGGGCTTTGATAATTTACAACCATCCCAAGACAACTTTCTCTCTACTTTCTCCTCTCTCTCTCTCTCTCTCTCTCTCGCACCATACCAAAAGAGTGACACATGTACAATGCTCTGCTCCAAAATCGCCCACGGTTCCTTAACCAATTTACCAACTCCTACCCTTTACTTAGAACTTACAATTCCTCCACTCATTTTTTACCTCTCTTGGGGAAATTCCCTCCCAACTTTCTAATTAAGGAATGAGCGGGAAGAACAAAAAAAAGTTAAACTATTTTTTTCTCTTCTTGACGAATGTTTTCCGATAGACTCTTAGCCTTTTCCCAAGGAAATTTCCTCTCTCCCTTTTTTCTACCATACACATTACATTTAGCTACATACATATGTAGCCTCCTCCTCCTCCTCCTCCACCTCCTTCCACACTAAACTGGCAACCAGCCGAGTGAAATAAATTAAGTGAGGAAATAATATTGTCAGCTATAATAAAAAGTTTTTCTTTAAACTTGAAAAGCAAGTAAGAAAAAAGAAGCAAAGGAAATGAAAGGGGAAGGATTCGTATGTACATACTCCGGTAATGAGTCCCTTATAGAAAAAGTGTGAGCTGTCAAAAGATCTAATTAACTCTCTCTCTCTCACACACACACACATTCCCCCCAAAACCCTTCCTTACTCCCTAGACCTTGACTTTCCCATTGTAAATAACCAACCGCAAAAGACAGGACTTAAATTAGTTTCACTTCCATTAAAAAACAGATTTTACACTCAGAGCCCCACCGCTCCTCTTTAAAAATTACTCAGACAAAACCCCCACAAAAACAATAGACCAAATTAACAGAAACTTCCCTCATGGTAATCCCTTCCCCATTTTCTCACCACATTTTTAAATTAACAACTTCCCACAAAGACTCACATTTTTTTGTCCTAAAATATACTGAAGAAAAAGTGTTCGGAAAATGGGAAAAAATGTTTTTGTCAGGTGTAGATGACAATTTACAAGCTAATGATTTAGTCCATGGGAAACGTTCCCCTTTCAACCAAACATTTTTAAAATGTTGATAATTTCTACAAGAGAGTGAGCTTTAGTAGAAACTTACGCAGTATTCAAGATAGCAGACAATGAGAACAATGTAATCCAAAGGAATGGATGATATTAGATCCAAAGCAAACCAAGACTTCAAATAGTGTTTTGCTATTAAAACAGGGTCTAATATCACTTGCTCCGCATTATCCTTCAGCATTATACCTATAATAAAAAAAATCATCACATTTTCTATTAAACACACACAAACACACACACACACACACACATCTATTTATTTACTACCCATCCACAACAATATAACCCTCCCCAGCCATCAAAAGTTCCAATCAGCTCCAAGGACCAATAAAATCTTCCAACTTGTAGTATTTTCAAAACATTCCTATATAGGAAAATACTCTCAAATATAGCTCAATCCCTTTGGAGGAAATTCTCTCTCTCTCTCTCTCTGGGAGAAAGGAAAAATTATTATGGGCAAAGTAGGAAATAAAGGAGAAAGTAAAGGGTTAAATTATTGCGGATTCCCCCAAAAAGTACATTCCCCAGTTTTATGACAACTCCACCGCTCAGCAAGGCACAAGGAAGAAGGATAGAGACAGAGAGCTAATTGGTAGCGGAGCATGTACCATAAAAATCCTATACCATACACAAATGAATAGAAGCACTCATCCTGATGTATCCATAAAAATACATAGAACGTAGCTCCTCTTCTTCCTTTTAGCTTCCTTTAGTACTCTTTTTCTCCATGGCTTCCAGCCGCAGCCTAATCCCATGGAAAGTCCTCTTTTCACATGCACAGTGCATTCTCACAATGTTATACAGCCTTTTATTTCCCTTTTGAAAAACTTTTTTATCTTTGCTAAATTTTAAAATTATTTTATACTTTTTACAATAAAATTACTTATTTCTCAAAATGCTATCCTACTTTCTTCCTACTTTCTCCATGATTTTACCTCCAGCTTTCCATACCTTCTGTGAATTTGTCCCTCTTTACTCACCATTACCATTTACATCCTCTTTTCCTCCTATTTTTTACACTTCCATGTCCTTCTTACTTCTGATTCTGGACAACGTATGGGAAAACGTTTAGCACTCAAGAGCCAATCTGCTCAAGTACGATACTTATTTTGTCCATTTCTTGGATACATTTTTGCAAAATATGTTTCTCAATTTCCCGCCATATAAAAATAATCAATGCAAAAATAATTTGGAGAAACAAAGGCTAAAATTCAAAGTAGATTTTTCTCAACCCTTGAACTTTCTCTCAAGGTGCGTGAACTTGAGAAGGGAAGAAAAAAGCTTTAAGAACTTTCCCATGTACCTGTAAATTGTTCTATAAAAAAACTACATGAGACTTTTTTCATTTTATTGCGCTTGTAAATATTTTCATACGCATTTACATACATGCTCAATAATGGCCAGAGGAAAAGGCCCTTGCTCTATGTATAGTTCCGTACATACGTGGATTTTATTTAAAAATCCATAAAAGTCCCATACATAACTTTAGCCATGCACATAGATACACGCTGTAGAATTTTATTAGGGAAACAAATGTAGAGAACCAATGCCTTGTCACACACTGCATTCCATGCACAAAAAAACTTATTAAACGTGTAGGTTAAAGATCCAGCAGAGGAGGTCGGTCGGAGGAGAAAATGTAGGAGAGTGGGCAGGTGATATTGCATCTGCACATGCAATAATCCTCCTGCGGCAGTAAAAAATCAACCAAATCTATGGTCCGTCTGGATATCCCAAAGTTTCCCTACCTACAACATTTGACAAAATCCATACTAAAACTTATAAGGAGCTCAAATGTTATAGGAGAGAGAGAGAGAGAGAAAGAGAGAGGGAGAGCTATTACAAAGAGCTTAAAGGATTGACGTGTCGGAATAAAAGAGGATATTTTCCTTGTCCAAGCTCCAAGTCCTTCTAGCCCAGAACCCATGCTCCGTGCATAGATCAAAATGAGATGAGAAGACGTGGACAGATTCCCAAAAAGTCTATAGCTCCTCTCCAGAGTTTCATATTATATGAAAGGGGGAAGAGGGGGAAAAAAGAGAAAAAAGGTATTTTCCTCATGGATTTTTTCCTTTCCTCCTCAAGCCATTATTGAAAGGTCATGTGACGCCCTCGCACCATCATCATCTCATTATCATCCTAATGGTTTAGCCTGGGTGAAAGTACCTCAAATCACCTTCCAGCTTCACTTTTTTCCCACACACACACACACACAAATCTTACAAATATATCTTACACATTTTTCTCAACTCTTCTTGTAATATTGTAGCGTATCCTTCTCAGAAGACATTTTTGAGGAAATGAAAGTATAGGGAAATGTATACGTCAAATGAGCTCTTGACGGAAATTCCACGGAAATCATAATCCTCCTTTCAATTTCTCTCACTTGAGTAGATTCCAAGGAATCTCTGGATTTTTTTCCCTACCTTACTCTCTAAAATATTCCAATAATCTCATCCCCTCCGTTTTCTCATCACAATTGAATTTCCTCTCCACTTAAATTCACCAGGTTGAGGATGCTCTAATAAGCTTGTCTTGAACAATAATTCCAGCCTAGAATCTCCTCGAGAATCAAAGTTCAACATATTTCACCTTCTTAGCAATGCAATGGAAGAGGAGGATTGGAGAAAGCTGAGGTCGTATTTGAGAAAGAGCTGACTCTTCAGAGACACACCTAAGGCTTTAGCAGATCTGCTAATCCTCTCAAGTTTCATCTGTCTCTCAGCAGTACTCGAGATCCCCTTTACAAATAGCAAGAGTAGGGAAATTTCCCTCTCACCGCACTTTCTCCTCTTCTTTTAATCTACTCAATTTCACACATTTATTAG